>JAQQAC010014596.1:20948497-21131756 GCA_029783875.1 Phataginus tricuspis | reverse complement strand
CTATCTACCCACTCATTCCTCCACCCATCCATCCACCCACCTGTCCATCCATCCATCCACCAACCTGTCCATCCACCCACCCATCCACCCATCCACCCATCCACCCATCCATCCACCCATCCATCCACATCCATCCATCCATCCACCCACCTGTCCATCCACCCACCCATCCACCCATCCATCCACCCATCCACATCCATCCATCCAGTATTTATTGAGCACCTCTTTAAGGACTGGTCTGAGTACCAGAGATAAATAAAATATGTGGTCCTTTCCAGTCTAGTAGAGAAGACAGACGGGTTCAAGGCGGTACACTGTAATAGAAGAACACTAGGGTATTATTGGGGATAATGGAGGAGCCAACAGTAGAGCCAAAATATGACTTGGGGCAAGATGCAAACCTCCTTTAATCTTTAGTTGCTCTCCTCCAAAGCCTCTACTCAAAAAGATATTCTTTGAAATGGATCACTGTATTTTCTTATTCCCATTTAAGTGTGAGTAAGAGCAACTTTAAGAATTTTGCTTTCCTTGCAAATATCTCAGCAAAAATTGTACTTGGTTATAAAATGTGAAGCAAAGAGAAGCCCCACACCCACTTGACCGCTTGTTACCAGATTTTCACCCTCTATGTGTCTCCTATTTAGAAATTCTCGAGCAGCCACTGGGGCTCCTAAAGCAGCCTGAGAAGGACAGGGGAGGTATTTTGGAGGTGAAGATTCCTCAGATGAGTTTTAAAGAAAAAGTAGGCATTGTCTGGCCAATAGATTGAGGGGATGTGCTGAGAAGGGTAGCAGGTAGGGAGAGAAGTTCATTCTAGCAGAAGGCTAAACAATTCTTCATAGGCAAAGGCATGCCCGGTGTTCACGAGAAACTAAACAAAATGTGTTAAGATTTCATACATTAACAGAGAGGTCTGTAATAAGCAGTGTGCAGTTGGTAAGTACCTTCTCACACTGGACATTCAGTGGAGTGGACAGCTGGAGTCCAGAAAACAATATTGGCTACTGTTTACCAGGGAAGAATTGAGGTGACCCCATTGAGCATGGTTTGTATGAAGAATTGTTTTGCAGGGCCAGCTTGGCTCAGGTAGAGGTGAGAGCTAGAGATAAGACACATTGGGAGGTTTATCTGAGGCTTTGAATTCCTTAGGGCTTTGTGAAAAGCATGGCCCTGAGGAACACTGGAGGTTTTGAGTTCTTAGTTCAGGTTTTAACCTCTATGTGCTGTTTGGGGTGGTGCTGGTTCCATGACCTGTGACCTTCAGGGAGCCCAGCAATGAAGCTCATCTTTCTTAATTACAGGTCAGGAAATTGACATACCTTTCCAAGGCAACCCACCCCATTGACGTGTTGGGTAGACTGAGCCCAGCCAGAGAGGGCCTGAGGGAGGCAGTTGTGGAGGCTTCTATAGAAGTAAGTGTTGAGCAGAGGTGAGAGGAATTGAAAAAGTCTTCCTTAGGCACCTGACGTCAGCACTGGTCAGTGGAACCTTTGCGTCAATGAAACTGCTCTGTGTCTGTGCCGCCCAGTTTGGTAGCCCCGAGCCTAATGTAGCTATTGAGCACTTAAAACTTGACAAGTGTCACAGAGGAACGAATTATCAATGCTATTAATTTTAATTCATTAAAAATCTAAATTTACGTAGCTGCTGTGCCTGTGGCTGACTCCCCGGACTGCACAGGGTTGGCCTCGGAAGGGTGTGAGCTCTGGAAGGAGAGGAACTGAGAGTCAAGGTGGGGAGTGGCACAGGGACACTTCCCTGCTGTTCTCTGTGTTCTCTGTCATTTGAACTTTTGGTAAAGCAGGTGTTACCTTTGTAATTTTAGAAACACTAGAGAGTGTGAAGAAGACGTATGTGCCTTTATTTTCAGAGATGACTCAGGAAGCTAGAAAGGATACTGGATCTTTAGTCCAATGCCTGCATCTTTCTCAGGGAGAATCTGAAGTCCAGAGGAGAGAAGAAGGAGCTCACCCAACCCGCTGAGGGATGAGGGGACCGGGACTTAGGCACCCAGCATCCCTTTTCATGGGTCTTCCAACCTCATGATAAGGCATCCTTTTTGTGAGCTCAGTTAACATTGCTCTCTGTACCTAGGAATGACGTGCAATGATTTAAGTTTAAATTCCACTGTTCATTGCTGGTATCTAGGAAAGAGATTGACTTTTGTATATTAACCTTAACATCCTACAACCTTGCTATAACCACTTTTCAGTTCCAGGAGGTTTTTTGTCCATTCTTTCAGATTTTCTACATAGACAATCATGGTATCTGCAAACAGAGAGAGTTTTATCACTTCCTTCCCGATCTGTACACCTTTTGTCTCCTCTCGTTGCCTTACTGCGTTAGTTAGGACTTCCGGTGTGATGCTGAAAGGAGTGGTGAAAGTGGATGTCCTTGCCTCTACCTGATCTTATTGGGAAAGCTTGGAGTTTCTTACCAGTAAGTATGATGTTGCCTGTAGGTTTTCCAAAGAAATCTGTTATTAAGTTAAGAAAGTTCCCCTCTATTTCTAGTTTACCGAGAGTGTTTATATCATGAATGGGTACTGGATTTTGTTAAATGCTTTTTTGCATGAATTGACATGCTCGTGTGATTTTTCTTTATCAAGTTGTGGTTGTAATAGATCCCATTAATTGATTTTGCGTGTCGAATCTGCCTTGCATACCTGGGATGAATCCCACTTGGTTGTGGTGTGTAATTCTTTTTACCCATCTAATGATTGGGATAAAGGAACTTAACTCCTAATGGGAGTGTCCTCACTGCTCCTTCCATCATGCTGTTTTATTGTCCCCCTTGGTAGTGTGACTGGAGCACAAGAGGAACCCTTCTGTGCTCATCCTTTTCTCTGTTCGCCTCCATGTCTTGCAGACTTAAGATGTCTTCAAAGGGCACCTTTCCTCCCAAGGCCCTGCTTAAAATTTTACTCCCTCAGTATGTGTGAAGAACAGTCGGGGATGCTGAAAAACATGTGATGTGTGAGATTCCTTCCAGGGGCTAGTGACTCCTTAGATCCCCAGAGAGGGAGGCGCAAGGGGAAAGGGGCCTGCCTTCAGAGGGAGGGGAGCAGAAAGGGAAAGTCCCGAGCTCAGGGAGCCCATGAGCTATGCAGTTGTCACTTGTAGTGAGCGTATTGGATACATATACAAGCGTGGTAATCTCTGGGCTCATTTTTGCAGGAGAGTTTAGGAGGATTCGCCAATTGATGAGTGGATCAGCCAGTAAGCATTTAATAAACCAGCAAAATTTTGATGCTCAATCACACACACTCTCCGAGTTTTCTCTCTAAAGTGCCACTACCAGTCACATGCTCCTTCATGGCACTTATGGCTGTTCAATAACTTGTCCTTTCGTTTGGGAGCCTGTTTGCTGTCTGTCTTGCCAACTAGCCTGGCAGCTCCGCAAGGGCAGGGGTGCTGCATCCCAGTGTCTAGAACATCCCCAGCCCTTGGGACACTGTAGGTGCCCAAGGCAAATATGGGTTAGCTGACAGAATAAGTAAGTGAATCCACTTCACCAATCCTAATGACAGCAGTGACAGTGATCACCGCCATCTGTTGAGCACTTACTATGTGCCAGCCCCGTGCTCAGCACCTTCCACCCCATTGAGTCCTCAGAAGCAGCCCTATGAGGTGGGAATTGCCATTCCTATTTCACAGGTTAGGGAAAACAGGCCAAAGAGATGTGTCCTGTCCCAGGTCACATGGCGAGTAAGCAGTGGCAGAGATTTGCACCCTGGTCCATCCAAGGCCATGAAGTTCAACAAATTAAGATAGAATCCCTACCAGTGTCAACTGTGAGCAGTAGCTGAGGGAGGTGCCCTTTCCAAGGACCAGGTTTCTGCAATCAGGTGAGTGGGGGGTGCCTGCTAGTGGACCAGACACCTGCTCTTCAGGAATTTAGGTGGAGACACCTACATGGCCTGTCAACACAGGGCCACAAAGCGGGTTTGTCCGTGATGCTGGTTCCCGGGAGATATTTTGAGCAGTTGTGAATTATTTAGGTGCTGAGGCAGAAACACTTCTTGGCATTGAATCCTAGCAGAAAATTGTGCATGAAATTAAAGTCAAGGAGTTCAACAGCTTTTTATTTATTTTTTCTCTTAAGGAATGAGGGAGAAAAAACAACCCTTCAGTGATCAGCTGTATGTTTCACCTTGTAATTTCTCTTTCATAGCTCTCCAAATAGCCTCTCAGTGCTGGCAAGTCTTTCAACTTTTAGTATGTCATATTTTGCAAAATTTTCAGCATTCTGGGTGCCCAGAGAGCACCCAGTTTGATCCATTTTCCTGCCAGGAAAGCTTAAGTTCAGAGAAATAAGAGGAGTAATGGGCACCCTCATTGTGGCAAATTCCCTCCTCCTCTAGGTCCAGTGGGGCCTCACTACTTCCCTGCCTCTGGGGCTGTTATGCTATCTGGGGATCAGTTGAACCTCTTATTGTGAATTTACACTGCACGTTATATTTTGTAAAATCCCTCATATTCAGTTTATTGGTCATCTGCTAAGTCAAGTTGGTAAGTAGTGAAGGAGGAAAGCTTGGAAGACTCCAAGCCCAACAGGCAGACTTCTTCTCATGAGCTGTTCTTGGACCCTGGCAAAACTTAAAAGAGGAACCAAGTGCATCTTCTTAGTGGTGGTTGGTGGTGTTCAGAGCCTCTCACATCTATTTTTTTAAACAGCTTTATTGTGGTATCATACACATATCATACAATTTGTCCATTGAAAGTGTATGAATCAGTGTTTTTGTGTTTGTTCGCAATTTTAGAACATTTCATCACCCCCAGAAGAAACAGCAGAGACTTCATAGTTGTCACTCCCTTGAACTCTGGCATTTCTTCCAGTGCTAGGCCTCCATTAACCTGCTTCCTGTCTCTGTAGATTGGCCCAATTTGATATAACTGGAATCATGCTCTTTGTGCTCTTTGGGCTGGGCATCTTCCAGTGAGCTTACTGTTCTCCAGGTGTATTCATGTTGTGGTATGTATCACACTTCATTTCTTTTCATTGCCAAGTGATACTCCATTGTGTGGATATGCCAGTTTGTTTATCCATTTGTTGGTCAATGGACATATGAATTGTCTCCACTTTTTAGCTGTTATGAATAATGCTGCTATGAGCATTTGTGTGCAAGCTTTTGTGTGGACATATGTTTTCATTTACCTAGGGGAGGCATTGCAGGGTCATGGGGTAGCTCTCTCTTCAACTTTTTGAGGGACTGGCAGACTGTCATGTGCAGCGGCTGCATCATTTTTACCTTCCCTCTGGCAGTGTTGAGGGTTCCAACTTCCCCCCATGCTCACCATAACGTTTGTTATCATCTGACCTTTTGATTGTAGTCATCCCACTGGGTGTGAAGTAGTGAAGTGGATTTGCACCGTGACTTGGGTTTGCATTCCCTGATGGCTCCAACCTGCATCTTGACAATACATGTTTTCCTTTGGTGGCTGGACCTTCTGTTAGGGGTTAACATTTGGACAGGTGAGGAGAGCATGGCTGTCTCTGGAAGCCAGCTCTCCTCAGGAGCCTCATATCCATGGGGTATCCCTCTCCCTGAGCGTTTTCCATCTGTAGGGCTTGCGGGCTGGAGATGCCCTGGTGGAACCATTGTGCTGGCCTTCTCTCTGTTAGCCACCTTTAGAGTTGCCTTCTGCTTTATGGGCCATTTTTAATTATCACATGATCCACAAGGGAAATGAAGAGTTAAATGAAGGAGAAAAATGTAGGTCCACAAGAGAAATGAAAATTTGCTTTTACAAGTCAGTTACAGATGTCCTGTCATACCTACAACCTAAGTTAAGAAATTTCCCAGGGTCCCAAGTGTTTTTATGAAGACAGCACACGTCAAGCCACAGCACCGAGGAATGTGATGTGCGTGTTTTCCAGCTTTCCTATGTTTTCCTGTGTCCTCAAAAACACATAGGTAAGCTGAGTCAAATCCTTGGAAATGTGAAAATATTGAAATCTTTATTTACAGATAGTTGTAGACTGACATGCAGTTGTAAGAAGTTATACTGAGGGATCCCATCCTTGGAACTGTTTAGCTGTGGGAGAAAATGAAGATTTACCGAGGGACTGGAAAATAACTCTGGAAGTGTGCCAAGAATTCAAACTATTTCTGCTGCCCTCAGCTCCCTGCTTTTCCCAGGATGAGGGCCACATGACCCAGCAATCAAATGAGCTGCCCTCCAGGAATGGTTATTTATTGACAGCAGTTATTCAGCTTTCCAATTTATTTTGGCTTCAAGTACACAGACCTAATAACACCACCCCTTTCTTCCCTCTCATTCCTGTTCTTAAGGGTCAGTTGCTAATACTGAATCTTTTCTGCCATGGTGGCTGTTGCTGCCCCTCATCGGAACCGATAATTTGAATTTTCAAAAGGAATCAAGCCTGCCAAAGATTTCATTGTAACTTAGACCTACCTCTTGGGGAAAAAAAAAATCTCTAAATAGGTAAAGAATGTGAATGGGTTAAAGATGATAAAATTGGTCAATGTAGTACCTGGCATGTCTTTTGAATTTAGTGATACCATTGACTCCACACAGAGTCATAGAGTTATGACTCTGTGTTAGGCATTGTTTCAGGTGCTGGGGATATAGCTACAGAACCCGACACCCAGAAATCCCTGCCCTCGGGGAGCTTACATTCTCCTAAAGGGAGACCAAAAACTAAACATAACAAGAAATATGTAAAATATGGAGTATGCCAGTTGTTGGTAAATGCTTTAGTTAAAAAGTAGGAGGGCAAAGTGGGGATAGGGGATGGATTCCACTTTGTGTTTCTAAGTTTTAATATCATCGTGTACATGACACCCCCAGAACTTTTTTATCTTATAACCGGTAATTTGTGTCTTTTGACAACCATCCCCCATTTCGCCCGTGCCCTGTCCTCACCTCTAGCGACCATCAGTCTGTTCTCTCTGTCCATGAGTTTTCCTTTTTTAGATCCCCCCACATAAGTGAGATCATACAGTACTTGTCTTTCTCTGTCTGACGTGTTTCACCTCAGCCTAATGCCCTCAAGTTCATGTTATCGATGGTAGGATTTCCTTTTTCTTTAGCTGCATACTGTTCCACTGTATATATAAACCACATCTTCTTTATCCAGTGACTCATTGATGGACACTTAGGTTGCTCCTATGTCTTGGCTGTTGTGAATAAGGCTGTAGTGAGCATGGGTGGGTGCAGATATCTTTCTGAGGTAGTGATTTCATTTCCTTTCTATAAATACCTGTAAGTGGAATTTCTAGGTTATATGATCGTTCTATCTTTAATTTTTTGAGGAACCTCTATACTGTTTTCCATGGTGATAGTGGCTGTCCCAATTTACATTCCCATCAACAGTGTCCAAGAGTTCGCTTTCCTCCACACCCATGGATTCCAGTTGTAAAGCGGTCAGGGAAGACTTCCCTGAGAAGGTGGCATGAGAGCTGGGTTGGCAAACACTTTTTGCAAAGGGGCAGTGGGTACATGTTTTAGACTGTGCTGGTCAGCTGCTTAAATTTTTAGTGCAAAAGTGGCCCTAGACATTACATAAAAGGATGAGCATGACTGTGTCCCATAAAATTTTGTTAACAGAAATAAGCAGTAGACTGAGTTTGGCCGTGGGCTTCAGTTCGCCAGTCCCTGCATCAGGATACAAATGTGAAGGTGAGAATCAGGCCTGTGGGGAGAGCATTCTAAGCAGAAGCCACCGCCAGCGCAGACGCTCTGAGGTGGGTCTGTGGGTGGCTTGAAAGAGCACTGAGTCCAGTGAGCGAGTGGACGGGTAGTAGGGGATGGAGGGCAGATGGTACGGCCGATCCCATGGGCGTTTGGGGGCCAGGGTAACTCAGCACATTAAGAATTTTCAGAAGACTAACCAGTGAACTGCCTTTTTAACAATTGAAGGATGACATACAGGAAAGTATGCAAAATTGTAAGTATACAGCTTGACACACTTTCATCGAATGAGCGCTCTTGGGGGGCAGCATCCAGTGCAGAAGCACAACGCGCATCAGAAGCCCCCTTCGGGCCTCCTCTTGGGTGCTGCCCCAGACGGTGGCACCATCCTGGCTTCTAACAGCACAGGTTCGTTGTGCTCACTGTTGAACATCAGCAGCTTTTCATACAAGGCATTGTGTGGTATGTCCTCTGTTGTCTTCTTGGGTCCAGCTCCTTGTGCTTAACATCTGTTTGAGGTCCATCAGGTTGCTTCTTGTAGTTTCGATTCTTTAAGTCTCACTGATGTGTGGGAGTCAGTTCTATGAATATATTATTTATTCTTTCTACTGTTGATGGACATTGAGGTTGTTTCCAGTTTTGGCCATTACAAACTGCTTTGTTTAACTTGGAAAAAAAGCAAAAAAAAACCTCTTCAGCAACACAGAGCCAGCCAAACATTTAGGGACTTTGGAAAGTAGTTGCACATGTTTGAGAACAAGACAGGCCGGGATCATTCACAGTCTTGTCCAAAGATGAGGTGGTTGTCTTTCTGCTATAGCTGAAGATGTCAGAGCCGGCCGGCGCTACAGCTGCCCCCAGGCCTGGCCGTGTAGCGAACTTTCATCCCGAGTTGGTAAGCGTTGCTGCAGCCATTGTTGGACACCCTCCCCTCCCCTTTTGGCGTGCCTCTAGCAGATGTTTGTTTCCGAATGAGAGTCCGGGGTGGTGGAGCCTCTGAGGTTCTCATGAGCTCTTCTGGAGCCATGGTCTATGGGGTCATGAAGCCCCTGCATTCTTTAAATCTGTACATCCACAATGCAGGAAAACTGTATTTTTTAGGCCACAGTACTTTATTCACACATCCTAGGAAGAGACTTAAGAATTTAGGCAGCTCAACGTGGACTCTGCCTGGAGGAGGGAAGATTGTTTGCAAATATTCTTCATGAAGTGCTCAAGCAGCACCAGGAGCAGATCACGTTTTGATGATTTTGAAGTCAACCTTTCTGAAAACGGTTCTTATGCTGAGAGTGCACACCAGGTGCGCTTTGCAGCTGGAGTCATGAGGTAGAAATCTGATCTGTTAGGAGGACCTTGGTGGCTCTCCTGTTTTCCTGCTCTTTCAGGCCACCTGTCCTCCTGTCCCTCTGCTCAGCCAGCACACACTCCTCTTCCATCTGTTAAGTCATCCTCTTAGTAAACAACATGACCCCAGCTGCCAGTCTGGTGGCCTCAGCACTTGGCTAAACTTGGGAACAGTCCCTAGTCACCAACTGGGGCTTATGCAACCTCTGTGTCCTTCTTAGCACTTTGTTATTCAACTAGATAGGGAAGTTCCTCCTTGTGGACTCATTCTAAATGGGGGAGCCCAAGCAGACAGACAAGCAATGTGTCGGCTAGAAAAAGCAAGAGAGAAGGCAGCTTTCCAAGTTAGCAGTTCTGAGCGTTCTCCTTTGTTGATAGATGTGTGCTGTATTTTATAGGATTTCCCAAGAGCATGGATATTTCTGGACTCTTCCATTGCTACTGTGAAGATCGTAGTAAAATACCACTTTTGTGGTGCCTTATTGTAGGAGGGGTGCTGTCCTCCCATGTAGAAGACATTCTCATGGCAGAACTAGACACCTGGCACAGAGGAGACACGTGGAAACCGTTTGCTGAAAGAGTGAATACGGGAAGTATGTCTGAGGTTCCTGCAGCAACTCTGACATCCTCCTCTTTTGGGGCTCCAGAACCCAGCACTGCTTGTTGTTTGACTAACTGACCCAATCTGACCACCCAGCATCTCCTAGATTTCCTGTCATTCATTCATCAACTATTTACTGTGCAGGGCACTACAAAAACATCTTGGGAACAGTGGTGACCCACACAATGTAAGCTGTAGACCGTCTTCAAGTGGGGAGAGGCCAGCAGTAAGCTAGCATGTATACGAATGAAAATGTTGGCAGGTGGTGTTGAATTCTGTGTGGGAAAAGAAAGTTGGGTGAGGGGGACTAGAGAGTGAGGAAGGGCAGGGAAGGGGTGTTCATGTTCTTCACAGGGTGGTCGGGACGGCCGCCCTCACAAGGTGACATTGGATCAGGGGCCTGAAGGAAGGGAGGGAGAGAGCCATGTGGATATCCTGGAGAAGAGCCTTCCAGGAAAAGAGAAGACGTTCAAAGGTCTTGACACGGAAGAGAGCCTGGTGTATTCGCGAAACTCAGGGGAGTGGCGAGAGCAAGGGGAGGGGTGCCCAGTGCGGTGGAGGTGGGGCAGCCCGGAGGGTCTTGCAGTGTCCGGAAGCACGTTGGAAGCCCTGGGAAGGTTTTGGCGGAGGATGGCATGGTCAGACCTGTGTCTTTCACGAGGGCCAGTCAGTCGCTGTGTGGCGAATAGGCCCCAGGGGGACAGAAGCGAAAGCAGGGAGGCCTGTCAGGAGGCTAGTGCACTACTCCAGGTGAGGGATGTGCCCTTGTGTGGGGAGAATTATTAGAATGCCCAGGCTGCCAAATGTCCAGTGGTCTGGAACATGCTGCTCTAGTTCTGTGTGAATTTCAAGCCCAGGAGGTAAACCCCGTCCTGGCAAGTGTTCCCTGGGCCCCAGCCCCCACTCTCCCTCCCCTCCCAGGGCCGTCACCCTGGGGCCCCACAGGGCAGCAGCGCAGCACGCAGCGTAGCCTCTGGAGTGAGCAGTGCTCAGTGTGTACCCGAGATCGCAGGGGGCTCGGGGCGCATCCTTACCCTTCGCCTCCCTCCCCCGTCGTCACCAGCTGCAGAGCAGCCCTTTCTCCGAGGAGTAGGAGAGGTTCGCTTCGCATAGTCACATAGGACCAGCTGTTAGAGTTCCCCCTTCTCTTTTGCTGGAATGAGTTGGGTCTTTTTTAAGTTCTTTTTAAAATTGAGATATAATTGACATATTATGTAAGTTTAAGGTATACATTTATGCATCACAATATGATTACCACTGTAATGGTAGTTAACATGTCACGTAATTATCATTTCTTTTTTTGTGTTTGGAACATTTAAGATCTACTCTTTTAGTGACTTCGAAGTATATCATGTGCATTGCATTAGATCTCCAGAACTAACTCATCTTCTAGTTGCAAGTTTATACCTTTTATCAAACTTTCCTTATTTCCCCTGTCCCCGCCTCTGGTAAGCACCAATCTATTCTCTGTTCCTATGAGTGCAGCTTCCTTAGATACCTAATGTAAGTGAGATCTATGGTGTTTGTCTTTTTCTGTTTATCTGATCTCATTAGCAAAATGCCCTTAAGATACATCGATGTTGTAAATGGCAGGATTTCCTCCTTTCTAATGTCTGAATACTATTCCATTGTACGAATATACTACATCTTCTTTATTCACTCATTCACTGATGGACACTTAGGTTGTTTCCATGTTTTAGCTATTGTGAATAATAAACATGGGAGTGCAGATATCTTTTTGAGTTCCTGTTTTCATTTCCTTTGGATATATGCCCAGAAATGGGATTGCTGAATCAGACGGTAGTTCTGTTTTCATTTTGAGGAACCTCCATACCGTTTTCCATAGTGGCTGAATCAACTTACATTCCCACCTAGAGCGCACGAAGGGTCCCTTTCTCCACATTCTCGCCGGCTCTTGTTATCGCTTGCTTTTGTATGGTAGCCATTTTAGCAGGTGTTAGGTTGTGGTGGCCCTTTTCTGCCCATGATTTCAGTTAAGCCAACTGTGATCTGCTCTCCTCAGACTTCTCTGGATCTGGACTCAGCCGGTTCACTTAGCTGGTCAAAGTGTGGCCCTTGAGTGTCGACCATTTCAAGCCTTATGTCCAGTTTATGAAGCTTCATCTCACCATTTGGGTTCTGTGTTGGTTGTCTCTTCCTGTGTAACAGACGACCACACACTGAGTGCCTTAAAACAATACCCATTTCTTAGCCCTGTGGGCCCTGTGGGCTCAGCTGGGCTCTATGCTCAGGGAATCACAAAGCTACAGTTAAGCTTTGGCTGGGCTGGATTTTCACCTGGAGGCTCAGGGGAAGAATCTCTGTCCAAGGTCATTCAGGTGGAAGAATCCAGTTCCTTGTGTTGTGGAACTGAAGTCCCCATTATTTTGGCTGTTGGCCAGGAGCTACTCTCAGCTCCTGTTACCCACACTCCGTGTCATGTTGCCTCCTCCATCTTCAGGTCAGCAACGGTGCGCTGGATCCCTTTCATGCTTTGAATTTTTCTGACTTCTCCTCTGCTTCCAGCCGGGGAAAGCTCTCTGCTTTTAAGGGCTCATGTGATTATATTTGGCCCACCTGGATAATCCAAGCTAATCTTCCTATCAGGGGGTCAGCTGTGCCACGCAGTGTGACAGAGCACAGGAACATTCTTCCATCATAGTTACGGTTCAGGATTAGGGCGGACATCACTCGGGCCATTTTAGGAGTTCTGCTTACCCTGACAGTACCAGTCATGTTCGCATACCTGCCTTTGCCCTCATCACTGATATACCCTGGCAATTACTACAGTGGGCTTTGCTTTCCAGGACTTCAATTCCTTCTTTTGTAGAGAGGCAGTTGGCATTTTGAAGCCACTTGGTGCCCTAGAATCCGGCACAGCGATCAGAAATCATTGTTTAGTGTTTCTGACTCTGAATGGTGGGGAACCAAGGAAATTATGGCCTATTGTAACATTATATGATCATTAAAGCTTCTCATTAAAGCTGAAATTATGAGGGCTGAGATGTTCAAGGTACATTTTGGGTTTGATTTGAGGTCTCCTGAATCATAAAATAGGAAGTAACCGCTAGCGCCTCTGTGCATCTGCTTTTATCTGTCACGACCAACTTCCTGGTAACGTAGCAGGTGGGTCTTCCCACCTCTAGTGTAATCTCCCGTGACTGGGAGCTCCCTACCTTACAATGCAGCCTATTCCGTTCTTGGACAGGTCTATTTATTAAAAAATTCTTACTTCTTTTGGCCCATATCAGCTTCCTTCTGACTTTCGCCCTGTGTACCCATTTGTGGCCTATAGCCACACCAAATACCTCTTTTCTCTTATAAAATATGGTTATTCCAATGTTTAGAGGCAGATACCAAGTCTTGGAACATCTCTTCTCCAACTTGACCTCAGCTTTGCCAGGCAACCTGGCACATTACAGTCTCTTCTGGTGCAGGGCACACCTTTAGAAGGTAGGCTCTTTCATGGGCGGGAGCTTCTCTGTTGTACTGACCACTGTATCCCCAGGTCCCAGCACAATGCCTCATACTTAGAAGGTACCAATAAATATTTATTGATGGTACACAATCTTCTTGGAATTTAGGTGTTTGCACGTTCTCCCTGATTGACATTGCCCAATCTGTGAGCATCTCAGGTCTCTACCTAGGAACAGTTAATGATTTGTCTTAAATCCTTTCCAGAACAAGGAGCATAAATAGATAAAGCAAGTTAGTGATTCAGGCTCTTGAGATAAGTTACTTCCATAAGTAACAAATTCTAGTGCTTGATTTAAATTGTACCTCATTTTGAATTGTGGTGTAAAGGAGGTAAATGCATTCCAGAGAAAAAAGGATCATATTAAACTTGGAATTGGTTTTCTTTCTCCTCTCTACTCAAGTGCATGGAATCATTTAATCAGATGCATCTCTCAGTGTGGGCACTTGCTGCAGGGATGGATATGAAGCCTCACTAACAGTAAGAAATTCCTCCCAAGATCAAAGAGATGTGATTGCTCCTGGTTATATAGCAGTTGCTTTGTTACCTAGAGGCAGCAAATAGGGATTTTCTTGCTGGGTATTTGCTGCAATATTCTAACATTACTGCTTGGTTTAAAATGCATAGTTTTGTATAATGTGATTATTGACACATTTGTGTCATTTTTCTACAGAAAAAATGTAATTATATCTGTATGAAATTGTAAGTTATAGCCACCAGCTTGGTAGCTCAGCTCTATAACCTGAGTGCATTATAATGTTCCTATGAAAGAATATTCTTTCCACATTTATAAAAATTTCAGGATGTAGTTCTGCTCTCTGAAAGTTTAATGTGGTACCTTATATGTCAAAGAAGGGGTCTTGTCTTCACAGCATTTATCTTTCCTCTTTCCAACAAATATTTATGGACTGCTACAATATTGAAAGATGTGCAGTTGGTAAGAATTTTCAAAGGAAAATCTCTGGTTGTATCATATATAAACTCCATAGAAAGGCAATTAGAGAAAACAGTTGTTTGTCTTTGACATCAGAATAAACTAGATTAGTTTGTTTTTAACAACTTTGATGTGGATGTAATATTTTTCACACATATTATGCAAATCAATTAAAAAAATAGGTAAGCATTCTGGATAGGGAATTACAGTTGTGCAATTCTTTTTTTATTGGTTTTCTCTTCCTAAAATGTGCCTAATAATTAACCGACAGATGATTATAAGGCATTAGAGAGAAGCTCACCCTATCCTCTGGTCTTCCCCTCTTTTCCAAACTCCTAGTTTGCTATCTCTAGGTTTTTTGCCTGTTTGTTAGAGTCCAAAGAATATATGAATTCTGCAAATTTTTTAAGCCAACTGCATTGACTAAAACATGTACTGGGCCTTCCTGTATTTAGATCACAGCACTAGAGATGGAGAGAAGAAGAAAAACTCTATAAGAGATAGATGAGACTTACCTTAAAAAAATCCTTTTTATTTTTTAGTTAACACGTCCATCACCTCACATAATCCCCCTGTGCTTTTTTGATGGTGAGAACATTTAAGATTTACTCTCATCAAGTTGCAAGAATATAATGCAGTCTTGTTAATTATAGTCACCAATGCTGTACATCAGATCCTCAGAACTTATAACTGGAAGTTTGTACCCTTTGACCAGCATTTTCCCATTTCCTCCACCCCTTAACAATCACCATTCCACTCTCTGTTTCTGAGTTTGGCTTTTTTAGATTCTGCATATAAGTGGGATCATATAGTATTCATCTTTCTCTGACTTATTTTGTTTAGCATAATGCCCTCAAGGTTCATCCTTGCTATCACAAATGGCAGGATTTCCTTCCTTGTTATGACTGAGTAATATTTTATTATATATAGCTATATGGCTCATGTTGTCTTCATCCACTCATCTATCAATGGACATTTAGGTTGTGTCCATGTATTGGCTATTGTGAATAATGCTGCACTGATCATGGGGGTGCAGATATCTCTTCAAGATGGTGATTTCATTTAGAGGGGCATTAACTTTAATGAGTCTGTAGACCAGTTGTTCTCAGAGTATGGTCACAACCCAGTATTCACATTTTGAGGGAATACGTGTGTGTGCGTAAACATGTGCATATACTGTATAAATGGTGACAGCTCTGGATGTGCTAGAGTGGGAAATGGACATTCTTCATGATTTAAGTAAAATTAAAAGACTTTATGTTTTAGAGCAGTTTTATGTATACAGAAAAATTGTTCAGAAAGTACAGAGTTCCCAGCTACCTGCATTAGTGTAATACATTTGTTACAATTGATGAACCACACTGACATGTTGTTATCAACTGTAGCCCATAGTTTACATTAGGACTCTTTGTGTTGTGCCTCTCTTGGGTTTTGACAAATGCATAATGTCTAGTATCTAACATCGTGGCATCTGTACAGAACAGTTTCACTGCCCTGAGAGGCCCCTGTTATCTACCTATGCATCCCTTCCTCCTCTCCTCAAAGCCTTGGCAACCACTGATCTTTTTACTGTACTTTCTTACAGTTTTACTTTTTTGAGGTTGTCATGTAGCTGGAATCACACATTCTCTAGCCTCGCGTCATTCATTCAGCGATATGCACTTAAGCTTTTTGCAGCTTAATAGCTCATTTTTGAAATCATTCAGTAATAAATATTCCATTTTCTGGATGTGCTGTAGTTTCTCCATTCGCCTATGGAAGGATGTCTTGGTTGTTCCCAAGTTTTGCCGGTTATGAGTAAAGCTTCTGTAGCCATTCATGTACAGGTTTTCACATGGGTTTAAGTTTTACACTCATTTGAGCCACTACTTGGGAGCACAAATTGCTGGATCATATGGTAAGGTTTAGGTTTGCAGAAACGGCTAAAGCTGTCTTCCTAAGTGACTAACATTTTACATTTCCACCACCGAGCGAGAGCTCCTGTTGCTCCACATCCTCGTCAGCATTTGGCATCGCCAGCATTTTGGGTTTTAGCCGCCCAATAGGTGTGTGGTAGAATCTTGTTGTAGGGTGGTATTTTAACAAAGCAACCTGTTCATGTGAGCCTCACAGGGGCACCGCACAGATAGGCAGGAGTGGAAAGCTGTGACATCCAAATGTCCCGCCTGTTTCGGAAAACAATTTTCTTCACCGTCATTTTTACTCTCTACTGTATCTGTTTCCAGGCAAGCATCAGTAATGGTGACCACTCTCTGAGGCCCTCTTGTCAGCTCCGCTGTTCAAATGCGCTGATTTTCCCTACCGCATATCCTTCACAGTTACTGCGTTTTAAAGAGTTGGCTCTGTTGGGGTCGTCGTCTTACTGTCTGTGCAGTGAGTTGGAAATTGATGCCCTCAGGGGGAAAACTGCTTGCTGTAAGGTGTCTCTTGGTGTTTTGGACAGTTTCTCATGCAGAGTTTTCTTTTGCATGAGACCATCCCATGATATTTTCTAAGTTGAGTTTGCTTTGATGCCATGATGGTGTCACAGAGCAGTCGTGATCATCAACTTCACCAGCTCTTCCTGTTTCAGGAAGATATTTGCATCTTGGTGAAAAAAAAACCCCCAAACCTAGAAAATCTACAGAAATAGTGCTACCTTAGAGGTGACATAGGCACTTCACACATCATGCCGCTTCTCAAAACACTCAAAAGCTAATATGGTAGATTTTATGGTAAAGCTTTTCTTTATCTAACAGATACTTCTCCCAAATTTTGCTTTTCTCGGTTTTATCCCATTAATAATGATTGTATTGGTTGGGAGAGGGGGCTGGGAGCCTTGCCTCGGAGCTGCTTCTGAGAGTAGATATTGTGAGGTGTGCTAGGCCAGCACGTCCAACAGGCACCCTGTTAATGGAATGCTCCGCACTGTTCGGCGTGGTGGCCGCTGGCTATGTGTGAATACTGTGCATCTGAAATAAAGCTAGTGTGACTGAGGATCTGTAGTTTTCGTTTTATTTAGTTTTAATTAATTTAAGTAGCCCCATGCGGCTAGGAGCATATTAACTGCTTGGTGAGTGCTCACTCCTGCTTTGGTAGAATCAGAGAGATTTTACAGGAGATGGAGTTAAATAAGTCGAAAACTTTTGGCCTGTTATCTTCCATCATGGAATTTGTGATGACTGTTTGCAAATGTTGCTTCATTTGATTTTCTGTGTCAAGCCTGGCCCTAAGTAGTTCTGAAGAAGTTTGCAAATAATACGCAGGAGGTTTGAGGAACACGAAGTTTCAGTCTTTCTGTTGGTGTGCTTTTGCGAGCCAGACAAAGACCTGAAGAATTCTGAACGTCCGTTCCCACATATAATGAGAACCATGCAGTCTACTCCAGATACCTGCTTCAGTGGTGCAGGGGACCTGGGTGGAGCCACTGAATGAATTCCCTTTGCTGTGGAGAATTCTGCTTTGGCAACCAGAGAAGTCAGGTGACTGCCAAGTGTATTAGTCATGATTGCCTTGTTTATCCGGGGCATCAAGTTCACTCTGAAATCTCAGGCGTGAACACCGCAAAGTCTCAGTTCTTGCTCCTCCAAAATATAATGTAATTGGGCAGCTGTTCAGGGCATTTGTCCTCCATGCAGTCACTCGGTGATTCTTGCTGTTTCCATATCTCTTCTTCATCACTGAAGCTACCAAGATCCATGCAGGAGAGAAATAGAGCACTGGAGGGTTGCACACTAGCTCTTAACTGTTTAGACCCAGGAATGACAGTTTCTTCTGCTCACACTCCATTGGCCAGCACTGCCCTGACCCTGTCCCTGCAAGGGGCCTGGGGAGTGTGGAGTTGCCCGTGGATATTTGGTAAGTAGTGAATGTCTTTTCTATACCAAATCGTCCTCACCTAAAAAATTCCAATACTTCAGAATGATTTTGAAATGTTAAACTATTCCCATTAAGTCAATTAGCTATAATTTGTGGGGTGGTGCAAAATATTTTATTTCTAGGCTTTAATCCCTTTCTGGATTTACCTGGATACCCTGTTTCTCAGTATACTTGACTTCTATTTTATTCTTAACGTTTACTTTTACAATGCTAACTCACCTTGAGACCCTTTGGGTACAGGTGCTCATAAATAAAAAGAGTTATGGTAGTAGTTTCATTACCCAGCTGAACAATTTTAGTTCACGGATACGGATCGAAATACAAGAAGGAAGAGTATTGTACATAATTCCATCAGTCTTATACTGAACTTGGGTATTAATATGACATTTTTTAAGCACACTGGGATTTGTTTTGTTTATTTTTAGTTTTGCAAAACCCACTGTACTACAGATCCTGGCAAAATGCGCTCTTCATTCACAACAACCAGTTTTAAAATGGCAAACATGTAGAAATCACCCCGTTTATCCTAAATCTCCCTTTCCCTCAACTATTGGTTTTCTACCATCAAATGGAACTTATTAGATGGGTTTTCTGTTATTATATCGAAATTTCCCAAATCAGACGAATCACTAGGGCATTTGTCAAAAATGCAGATTCCCTGTTGTCAGTGTACCTGAGATGGGGCTTAAGAATGTGTACTTAACAAGCACTTCTTAATGATTCTTAGCATTGGGATAGTTTGGGAACTCTGCTTTATCGTTATTTTAAGGCAGCCAACTTGGTTTAGGATTAGGGGGCTGGATTCTTATCAGGTTGAGAGTAGGACTCTTGTCACCTAAGTAAGGCTAATGACAACACTAACTAGTGTCCTTGCCAAGGAGCAATTGATATGTTGGGCTATATTTCTCCAGCTTCTCAAACTTCAGTAATTTGCTCTGCCATTTTCACAATTTTTGTCTCATTCCATTTGTACAGTTATTTGTTTAATACTTTTCTTTTGATTGCATAAACCAACTTATTTAACTTGGAAATGTTATGCTGTGAAGTTATAATTCTACCATTAAAAAGGTCTGTGTACCACTTGTACTTCTTCTAGGTACTCATTGTGGAATAAGCAACATATTTGGGGAACACAGTATAAAATAATTCATTCTGCAGTGTAAGGGCTCTTGCTTATAAAGTATCAGTTTATGAGTTTATTGACTGAGTTATGCCATATAAGCTGGAGACATGAAACATGCTTGTCAAAATTCAAGCATTTATGCCTCATTCATAGCCTTCAGCAGCCTAAATCAAAGTGGAACATTTTTAGCTATGCCAATAAATACTCAAAACTGATAATAAATGTCACATCACTACTGTCGTTTGTGAATTTCATCATTTGACTCTGTCTGTAGCTGGATGTGCCCATCTCTGTTTTTTAAGGTAACCACCTAAAAAAATGCTGTTTTCAAATAGACTGGTTTATTTTTATTTTTATTTTTAGTTTAGTAAATACTATGTCCATTAACCATGATTTTTATTTCAGAAAAGATGCCTTCTGTACATATCACCAAGTCAGTACATGTACATATATGTTCAGACATGGAACATTTTCCATGTTCTGTGGTAGATTCTGTAAGGTAAATTTAAATGTGTGGATTATCGATGTTTTTGGCAATTTGAAATAATAGCTAATAATTCCATCTTAACTGATGACTATATCCTTTCTATTTTATATAGGCGATCATTCTCACACCCACTTTTGACTCCACTTCCCCTGCAGTTACTACCTGTTGTTAACAAAATTCCTTGAAAGGAAATTTCCCTTCTCCAGTTCTTTTTTAACCCACTCTAGCCAGGCTTTGTCCCTTTATCAAGGTCACCAATGGCTTCCACTTTGTTACTCAGTGGTCAGTCCTGGGGTCTCATCTCACCTGACCAGTGGGCAGTTGTTGGTGGGGTGGGCCTGCTCTCGCTCCGTCCCTTGGCTGGGTCTTCCTCATCTCCTCCCCTTGACCTTGGACTCAGATGAAGACAGTGAGACAACAACAAAGATGAATGCAGGGGTGTGTTTTCTAAAATAATTTATACAAATAAACAATTGGAAACAATAGGAGAATGGTTAAATAAATCTTGAAGTATCCATATAATGGAATATTGTGGAACTGGTAAAGCATATTTTCAAAGAATAATTAATGATGTTGGAAGTGTTAATGATCTTTCAAAGAAGAATAAGATACCCACTGTGTTTGTAGAATTAGGCAATTTTATAGAACATCACATATACAATCATACACATACACATACATGCTCATGTAGCACATATATGCATGGTCAAAAGGCAGGAATGAATATATCACAGTTTTAACAGATGTTAGCTATTTTTTTAAATTCAAAAACTATTGTAAAGAAATAATTTTTGAAGAAGAAAGTAAAATTGTTAAGATCTGCTTCCATGGGGTTGATTTCCAGGGCCAGTGGAGAAATATCCCAGATCTTTCCAACCCATGTTTTTCAATGTGCCTTTTTATTTTAAATTGGTGTGCATTCCAGGGTTATCATGCACATTCATGTTCTAATGGTAGAAGAAAAATACATGTGGAAAAATACAATGTGATTTTCTGAATATCCATTTAAAAAAATATTTTGCAACATTTCATTAATGGAAGTAATTGAAAAGTACTCTTTCCCCCCACACTCCATAGAGAATTGTAATGATTAAATAAACTTATTTTGTCCATCTTCCCACTTTTACACACTAATGGCAATAAAACTGATAATATGATCATCCATGAACATATGCAAATCCAGCAAAAGAGAAATCAACCTAGTTTTTAAAAAAAAAATCAGTTTACTTCCCAAATAGATGGAAATAAGAGCTACCATATACTATACACCATGAGGTATACAAAGTGGTGTCATTCCTGCCACCTGTGTAGCTAGAATTTTAACTGGTAAACATATTGGTTAAGAAGGAAATGAGCTGTAACAGGCACTTTGTCATGGTTTAGGCAGATACTGGCTTAATTTTCTCACATAACTAGGAATCTAGAGGTAGATGGTTGCAGGCTTGTCCAGTGGCTTAATGGTGACAGTGTTGCTGTTTCTCTGAAGTTCTCTTTGTTTCTTCCTCATGGTCACAATGTTCAGGCTGCAGACATTATATCAGTATTCCAGGAAGAAAGACAGGTTTGTTGCAGAACTTTCCCAGAATCTCTCCAGTGTCAGCATGGTTGTCATTTGGACTCTTCTATAAGGAAGGCTAGGAATGTGACCATTGGTTTTTCCAGCCTCTGTTGTGAAAGATGACAAAGGTGAAGGGGATTAGGAATGGCTTTGAGTTATAGTGTGATAAGATTAGCACAAAAGAAGACTTAAATGGCAGTGCATCCTGGGTAACTAATGATGGCAACAGGCTGTACAGAAATGGCCCAGAGGAAACTCTGAGGGTCCCTGAAGGTTCAGAAAGGGGAGGGGCTCAAACTGGGCATGAAAAGATTGATGGGGCTGGGTAAAATCTACACTTCTCAAATTCTGTTCCCAAAGGTGTTCTGTGAATAATAAGTCTGCGATTTGCTGTGTATTATGTGCCTGTTTTGTAAATTCACAAGTCACATTAGTGTATTCAAAGCTTTGAGAAGTCCTGAAGTTAAAAAAAAAAAAACCTATTTAACTATTAACTATGTGACTACGTTTAAGTCAGAATTTCCAAATGTATTTGGCCATGGAGCCCTCCTCATGCTTGAGCTTGCTGTCTCCTGATGAGCCAGTGTTTCATGGAATGCGTTTTGGGCAGCACTAGGTTAGCTGGAAAGTGGAGGATGGCAGGGATGAGAAAGTGCCTACAAAGCACCTAGTTCCGTGTGTGACCTTATGTCACATGAGTTCTCCCTGACTTGGGGCTAGGGCACAAAGCTGAGAATGAGAGATGTTATATAAGCCGCTCACTTCCTGGGCATGAAGAGGTGCCAGCCCCCTCCCTGCAGGGCTTGCTGAAAAGTGCCAGTACATAAAAGGGAGCAGCACACCCCCAGTGCACCCTCCTCCCGGCCCAGCTCCTGGGGCTCTAAGAGATGACTGAAAAAGTGTGTGTGTGTGGGGGCAACAGGATTTGAGGGAGGCCAGTGCCCATGCGGAGGCAGAGAGAGAGGCAGTGGCTGCTTCTCCCTGCCAAAGTCAAAGGAGGGACTCTAGAAGAGTCGCTTGTAAAGCTGGGGGTGTCTGCAGGAGGGGAGACTGGTCTGGTAGCCATTGGACTTGCTGCCCCACCTCTGCTTCCTGAGAGAGGAGAAGGGAGGGGGAGAGGATGCAGAGGCAGCTGCTGTGAGGGCGAGCTTGGCCAATCTTCCATGAATCAGCTGGGTGACCAGGAACATAGCTGAGCTTGAGCTGAACTGCTGCCATCCACCAGGAGGGCTGCCCATGAGGACAGGGACCTTGGTGAACTGTGGCTGCTGGAGGCTGAGGAGGAAATGCAGAGGTGGGCGCATGGCTGGTTCTCCTATGCCTTTGGTCCAAGGAAAGGGGAGACCCCAGCAGAGCCTTCAAGGGATGCTTTAGTACTGAGCGAGGGCATACTTGCCCATCAGAGGCCTTGGGGGACAGTCAAGGTCACAAGGTCACAGGGCTGCCATCCTGCACCCTCTGTGGCTCCTCCCTGTCCCTGCTCTGGAGGAGTCAGGGCAAAAAGCATGTGGAAAGAATCCTTCCACTCTGTGCTGCTGGAATCACTGGCTTCGACTTGATTTTGAGGGTGAACTCTTAAATTGATTAGGACTCGGTCTTAACTACCCGCACAGACCTGTTCTAGTATCTGAGAGGGTTATGGAAGTTATGGAATCAAAACACCTTTAAGGAACTCAGTAGGAAAGCAGAGACAGATGCAAGATATTTGGGAGCTAGTTTTAGGAAAAACACGAACCCCCATGCCCTGTTCACAACCCAGTGAGACGAGATTTCTTAGCGGGTGGGTGTGAGTGCTTTAGTATCACGGCCTCCAGGAAGTGCTCTGTGCGAACCAGGGCTCATGGTGTGGGTGTAATCTTTTTGTTTAACTTTTCAATGTATTAGTTTTAGATCCAGTGGGAAGAGGCTTTAATCAAATCATCTTCTATTTAGGGCACTAATTAATTTAGGGCTGGATTGTCCTGGAGTGACCTAGGAGAAGGGTGGAAGTCTTGACTTACTCTTGGTGTATGTGGGTTTTTTTCCTTGGAGACCCAAAGTGTGATGCATGTATATTTTAAAATTAGAAATTAAAGTATGCATTTCACAAATACATACAAGAGCAGATAATAACAAACACCATGAACTGCCATCCAGCTTGAGAAGTAGCACATTAATAAGTACGTTAAAACGTCTGCACACCCTCTGTGGACACCTGTTCCTTTCTCCCCCCCCAGCATCACCTGCTACCCTGAATTTGGTGTTTTAGATGTGTGTTAACTCACTCTGAGGAGGGTAACTTTTCCAGGCAACTAGACCCAGTGAAATAGATGAGAGCTCAAAATACTGCTTCCTGACTGCGTGTAATCTAATCGCTGTCCTACCAGGGCTCAGGGTCAGGAGGCCTCCACCATGGCTTTGTTGGCTGACCTTCCCTTTCCCATAGCGCTGGCCCCGGAAGGATGTGTAAGAACGAACAAGGGCCCACTAAAGTTTTGGCATTTCTGATGCTGCAGAATCTTCTGGAATCACAGTAACTATTAATAATGAAGGCTCTGTGAAATCCTGGCATTTTTAAAAAGGGGAGAAGGAATGTAACCTGAATCTCCCATGAAATTCCCTTTTACACTGGAATACCTAGAATATTTCAGGAAATATGGTTGTACTCACTTCAAACACTCTTAGCTGGATACACTGGAGTACAGACACTTGAGATGAAAGGAAATTTCATAATTAATTCACTGCTCCACCAGTGGCAAGAGGGAAGGGTTGCCATAACAAACTGAGCCCTGACTTAGGAAAGACCATCAGCGTGACTGGAGACAATACAAAGATGAGGCAGGCTGGCTTTCCTGACTCCCTGGACTCTTAATGTTCTCTGGCAGGGGCCTGGGGACACGCATGCTGAGAGCCTCCCCCAGTGGGCCTGGGCCTGCCCGACTAATGAATCCCCAGGCCAGGCCTGCCGGTGGCCCCGATCCATCTTGGGGAAAGAGGCTACATGGGGCACAGGGCACCAACCAGCCAGCCCTTCCACGTTGTGATGAGCCTTCATTATTAATAGTTACTGTGATTCTCCATGAGTGAAATATACACGTGGTTATCAAAGTTATTTGACAAGGAATTTAAAAAAATGAGGCATCTCATGAAGTGATAGGCTCAGGACACACTTTGGGCTCGGCTGGACTATAATATTCAGCTTTCCATGTATTTCTCACTTTGTTATGCTAGTTTTCTAAGGATCCATTACTGGCAACAAGGAACAATGTGTGTGTGTGTGTGTGTCTGTGTGTGTGTGTGTGAGAGAGAGAGAGAGAGAGAGAGAGAAAGAGAGAGAGAGAGGCAGGCGGACACAGACTGTTAACAAACTGCATCTTTCAGAAACTGGTTAATCAGTCAGTCAGTCTGCAAATTAAAGAGAGAGAGAGGGAGAGAGACTAATAGACTACATCTTTCACAAATTCGTTAATGTCTAGCAGTCTGCAAATGAGAGGGGGAGAGGGGGAGAGGGTGGAGAGAGACTAATGAACTACATCTTTCATAACCTGGTTAATTAGCCTGCAAATTATATCAAGCTCATTAAAGGCATTTTTTTTTCCAAAAAGGATTTTGTTTTTCTGGTATCCATGTCTGCTACGTTCTCCAAATCTCTTATGCCAACTAGATTAAAAGTTTATTCCATTATAGAATATAGATCTGCAAAAGGAAGTTAGAAAAATGCCTGTTTGTTTTTCCATTGCAGCCTTTCCCAGGCGTGTCCATCTTTGGCTGGGCCCTGCTGCTGGTGGTCTCATGTTTTTGACAGATCTGCAGTTGTTTGTGTTCTGGAATGAGCAGACTGTGGGGAAATTCCTGTACTGACTGTGGGAAAGGCACAGTTAGCAGATATTTAAAAGCAAGGTGATAAAAAATAATGTATTTCGGAGTTGGGAGAATTGCAGAGAAGTAGGGCAGGAAAGCTAAGCCATAGTTACTAAGACTGGAACAAAGTTTGGCCACCCTCTTGTGTTTGAAACCTCAGTGACCTGGCTGACTGGGGGTGTATGACCTGGGGCGGCTGCATGAGTCCCCTTGTTTCTCTGTTTATCATACTTGGTTGTTAGATTTATTAGGACTTTGATTAGCAAATCATCTACCCGGATGATAGCTGTAAGCAGCTATCTTTTTTTTTTTTACCAAGGTATCATTGATATACACTCTTATGAAGGTTTCACAAGAAAAACAATGTGGTTATTCATTATTACATTCACCCTTATTATCAAGTCCCCCCATACCCCATTGCAGTCACTGTCCATCAGTGTAGTAACATGCCAGAGAGTCCCTATTTGTATTCCCTGAGCTACACTGTCTTCTTCCCCGTGACCCCCACACACCATGTGAACAAATCGTGATACCCCTCAATCCCCTTCTCCCTTTCTCCCCACTCACCCTCCCTCACACCTCCCCTTTGGTAACCACTAGTCTATGATTTTGCTGCTGTTTTGCTCCTTCAGTTCTGCTTTGTTGTTACACTCCCAAAATGAGGGAAATCATTTGATACATGTCTTTCTCTGCCTGGCTTATTTCACTAAGCATAATACCCTCTAGCTCCATCCATGTTGTTGCAAATGGTAGGATTTGTTTTCTTCTCATGGCTGAATAGTATTCCATTGTGTATATGTACCACATCTTCTTTATGATTTCATCTACTGATGAACAGTTAGGTTGCTTCCATATCTTGGCTGTAAATAGCACTACAATCAACATAGGAGTGCATGTCTTTTTGAATCTGAGAAGTTGTTTTCTTTGGGTAAATTCCTAGGAGTGGAATTCCTGGGTCAAATGGTATTTCTATTTTTAGTTTTTTGAGGAACCTCCATACTGTTTTCCACAATGGCTGAACTAGCTTACATTCCCACCAGCAGTGTAGGAGGGTTCCCCTTTCTCCGCATCCTCACCAGCATTTGTTGTTCCTAGTTTTTTCTATGTTGGCCATCCTCACTGGTGTGAGGTGATATCTCATTGTGGTTTTAATTTGCATTTTCCTGATAATTAGCGATGTGGAGCATCTTTTCATGTGCCTGTTGGCCATCTGAATTTCTTCTTTGGAGAGGTGTCTGTTCATATTCTCTGCCCATTTTTAATAGGGTTATTTGCTTTCTGGGTGTTGAGGCATATGAGTTCTTTATATATTTTGGATGTTAACCTCTTGTCGGATATGTCATTTACAAATATATTGTCCCATACTGTAGGATGCCTTTTTGTTCTGCTGTTGGTGTCCTTTGCTGCACAGAAGCTTTTTAGCTTGATGTAGCCCCATTTGTTCATTTTTGCTTTTGTTTCCCTTGCTTGAGGAGATGTGTTCAGGAAGAAGTTGCTCATGTTTAAATTCAAGGGATTTTGCCTATGTTTTCTTGTCAGAGTTTTATGGTTTCATGACTTACATTCAGGTCTTTGATCCATTTTGAGTTTACTTTTGTGTTATGGGGTTAGACAGTAGTCCAGTTTCATTCTCTTGCATGTAGCTGTCCAGTTTTGCCAACACCAGTTGTTGAAGAGGCTGTCATTTCCCCACTGTATATCCATGGCTCCTTTATTGTATATTAACTGACCATATATGCTTGGGTTTATATCTGGGCTCTCTAGTCTTTTCCATTGTTCTATGGGTCTGTTCTTGTGCCAGTACCAAATTGTCTTGATTACTGTGTCTTTGTAGTAGAGCTTGAAGTCAGGGAGCATAATTCCCCCCACTTTATTCTTCCTTCTCAGAATTGCTTTGGCTATTTGGGGTCTTTTGTGGTTCCATATGAATTTTAGAACTGTTTGTTCTAGTTCGTTGAAGAATGCTGTTGGTCCTTTGATAGGGATAGCATTGAATCTGTAAATTGTTTTAGGCAGGATGGCCATTTTGGTTAGGTTTATTCCTAGGTATTTTATTCCTTTTGATGCAATTGTGAAGGGAATTGTTTTCCTGATTCCTCTTTTTGCTAGTTCATCGTTAGTGTATAGGAATGCAACCGATTTCTGTGTATTAATTTCGTATCCTGCAACTTTGCAGAATTCAGATATTAGATCTAGTAGTTTTGGAGTGGATTCTTTAGGGTTTTTTATGTACAATATCATGTCATGTGTAAGAAGCTATCCTTTTAATAGTATTTCTTTTTACACTGTAAATACTATTATTATTTTTAACAACAGCTACTGAAAACCATTTTTTTACAGCTATTTGAGGTCAAGTAAAAAATAGTACTTTTAGAAGTGGAGAGTTCAATATGGGTGCATATAAGACCAATGGCACGATGTCCGAGGTCAAGGGAAACGGCGTCCTTGATGGTGTTGGCAGCTTGACCACGCAGCTGGTTTTGCTGAGTTTCATGATGAGCATGTGTTAGTTGGTTATTCTAAACACTCATCTCTCAAATGGCCCTAAAATATGGTGCCACGGCCTCAGAGTACAGAAATCTGAATACTTTTGTTTCCTCCATCCCTACTTCCTAATATAGCATCCTGCCAGTGTCTGGTATGGGTCCCAGCAGGGCCACTTGAGAGGATTGACGAGATGACCTGAGATCTGAGCAGGATCTCCTCCTGTCAGTTAAAAAATACACATATATGTCTGTGGGGCTGAGCTCCAGCTCGGGGGGAATGGGAGACATCTGATGGTTTGAAGATCTGTTATCTCCTGTAGCCTACTTAATTTCTTTTCCCCATTTTCCTTTGACAAATCAGAAAGTCTGGGGACTGAGAGAGCTCTGAAGTAAAAGGACTTACTGAGCTGTTACAGATGCAGCCAGAAGAAGTCTGAGTCCCAGGACGGGAAGTTTCTGCTTCACCAGAAGCAAGGCCAGTTCACAGATGCAACTTGTCCACCAGACTCAAGAAATAAGGCACATTTATGAGGGTCTCAAGGGAAGAATGTTCTTTAAATTGGCCGCAGATAGGGAATGTGGGCTAATGGGAAGTGGGGAAAGTCCTGGGAGAGGTGGTTTGTCCACAGGGAGGCTTGTGAGTTGGGTGTTGATGATGGTCAGACACTGGTCACACACAAGGGGGATGTGATGGCTCTGGGGACCTTCTAGATGCTTGTTGAAATGATTTCATCTGGGAACGTGGAGTTTCTGGTTAGCTGTGTCCCACAACTATTGACTGATGACCTTCCCTGTCTCTCTCTTCATTCTGTGGCCCTTATGTCACAGAATTTAGGACATTCAGAATTTTTCTTTATCACCTGGCAGAGTTTTCTTCATTGAAAAATATGGACAATGTCTAAAGTCAGTTCCTGTTCATGTTCTTTCATTAATAAGTCAGACATTTAATGGGGGTGATGCTGGTGGTCTAGTATTAGGTTTGGGGAGTGGGAAGGAGATTTGTCAGTGAATGAGACATGATGCCTGCCCCTAAAGACTTCACCATTGAGTTGGGTAGGCCCCTGCAATTAGCCAGAGAGGTCTTCACGAAGAAAAGGAGTTTTAAGTATGAAAAGAAGTGAGGAGAATGATTCAAATAAATGTAGAAAGCAGAAGAATTGCATCCATTTTTTTAAACAGGGGTCCCCTTTTCTACATTGTAGACATTCTGTTTATGGCTTCATTGACCATTTATCTTCTGTTGTAATCCCATGGGTCCCAATCCATAGTTTTAAGAGGTGCAGAATTTCCTTTCACTGTTGATCAATTTCCACTTGGGTTTCAGTGGCATCCGTGACTAAATCTGCATTTAAAGGTGGCTAAGTCAGTGAAGTCGTGCAGGATTAATGTTAGCTCAGGACTAAATGCAGAGTGAGGTGTTTCAAAGGAGCTCCAAACAAAATACTTTAATTTCTATCCACCTGTATTTCTGTTCCCTCTTAGGCTGAGTTCCAGGGGAGCTTATCACTGAGATGTTTGTGCATCTACAAAGCCAATTATTTAGTCATATGTGAATTATGTAACTGTAGTAGACTTGTAGAAAATCCTTAGTGGATAAGAGTGTTTCTTTTAGAAGGAGGCAAAAAACAGTATATATTTTATTGTAGTCAAATATGAGATAGTGATGCTAGTAGAAAAACTTTAAGAGTTAATAGCATGGGGTCTATTTCAAATCTGGCAGTAACCAGAAATTGGTGAAAATTCAGCGTTTGTGGTTTTTGTTTGGAACTTGAATGAAAATTTATTTTGAGCTCGCTTGACATTGCTGTGATGGCAGTTAACCCAAGGTAAGCTTCTGGTGAAGACATTTTGGTGAAATTGTTATCATTTTAGGGATGCTGGATTCTTGAGTCTACCTTTTCCCTCAAAACTCCAACCCTATTCATGTCTCCAAGCCCCTCTGATGTGCAGTCAGTGTTGCAAAGTCTCTTCACACTCCCCAGAGGCCTTAATATTTCCATCCTCTGGGCTAGTTCACATTTTCGTGTTGCCTCTTCCACAGAGAAATCTCTGGGTAAGTTTCTCTCTCCCGGACTCTGACCGATCAAGGGCTCTCCCAGAACATCTGCATCCTCTGGTCTGCAGCTGGGGCTGCTGTGTAGCGAGTGTTCAGTAAATATTTGTTGGGTCACATCCATTTGTTGAGTCTAACCACTACTATGGTGTTCAGAGTTCTCCAACTCCAGCAGTGTCCTGCAGACTTGTCATTACAAACCCCCTATGTCTTCTGAAGCCTTTCAGCAGATTTCTGAGATGGGGAAAAAAATGCTTTGTATCAAAATCCAGTATCCTATAAGTGAACAGAAATATGCTACAGACAGTCTTCAGTTCCCTTACTCCATGGAGATGGGCTTTTTGGGCTGGGGTAGGGAGGGGAGGGAGGTGCTAACGTCTTGGCTTTTATGAACAAGAGAAAAATTAGAAGTGCTTTTAACAAAACCTGCTTAATTTATTTTGGAAGATGGCTTATTCAGTGACTTTTATAATCCATTGCTAATTAGCCCCACGAGATTGTGGCCACCAGCATACATTTTACTTTCTGGTGATGATAACTTGGGTGATAACATTGATATTCTTTTTCTTGCTCTGCTGAAAGTAAACAGCATGTCAAATGAGATGAACGGCAGGGGTTAGATGGGAAATGATGCGCTTCACTTTGCAGACAGTGCTGCCAGGACCTCTGCTAACCAGAGGCTTAGACAAAACCTGCTTACGGAAGCTCCTCACCAGTCTGTGGCATCAGGTTGATTCACGATGTCATTGTTAGTGCAGGAGTTTACTTCAATTTTTCATGTTTTAAAACTCAGGCATCAAACTGAATATTCAGTGATTGATATCAAAGGACTTAGTGGTGTGTGTGTATGAATTGAAACATTAATGTTCTTTTAAGTGAGGGCATAGAATAAGTCCCCATTATGTTCCAGGTTTTAATGGCTTAGACATAGATTCATGGGCTAGTGGAACCAGATGGGCTCACCTGGAAAAATACATAAGCTGAGAAGATGGGGTGGGGAAGGGTTGGCCACTTGGGTGGGGAATGGCAGGTTCCCCTGGAGTGCCATGCTTGGGAAGGGACATCTCTTTTGCCTGCTGCCTGCTCTCCACCGAATATAGCTGCCAAGGGGCTACGGAGGCCTTGATGGTCAAGTCCTTAGGCTATTGTGAAGTGTACTGCCTGCAGGAGATGCTTGGTGATGGTAAACCTTGGTGAGCTCTCAGTATCACGTAGATTTTCCTAGATTTCTTTGGTCTCAGATTTCAAAATTGTGCCTCTGAGTGGAATTTAGTGAATATTTGCATAGGGTGTTACTCACTATTGATCAACGTAGATATGTGTTCATGCAAGGAGGTAATAACTCTTTGCTGTAGGATTATATGTATATTGCTTATATATTCTATGCACTATACATTATAAATATTTACATTAATATATTAGAATATGGGAAGAGATTTTTTTTCCTCAAAAATTTTTTGAAAGGTGTTTAAAAATCATTGGCCTGTAAGATAATTTTGAACGCTCTTGATTAAATTGATCTAATTTTTATAGATAAGCAGTGTGTGTGTGTGTGTGTGTGTGTGTGTGTGTGTGTGTGTGCACCACATGATACATTAATGCCTGAACGGGAACTGGAATCAGGTCTTCTAACACCTCGCCTAACATTCTTTATACTGCCTCACACTAAATTGTTCTTTCTTTGCTCTTCTCTGGTTGACCTGAGTCACACATCTGGGTAGTGAAAATCCCAAATGTAGGCTCTTAGTGATTCAAGATGTTATTTCCCATTTGTCCTTGAAATGGATGATCAGTGCCGGTTACACTGGTGTGAGACATGACAGATATGTTGTTCAGAAATTAATGACCCCAAGAACTTAAATAATCCTAAGTTATTTTTCTTGGTTTTAATGAGATAGCTTAATGTAGTAGGCACTATGCAGCAGTAAAGAATGATGCATTGTTTACAGATCTCCCATCTCCTAAAATAGAGAAAGAAACTGGAAAATTAGTCCTTGTTAAATTATTTACAAATTACCTTGCAGTCTAATGAGATGGATTTAAGGTTGAAGGCAAACCAGCTAATTTTCCACATCAGATTATTGAAATTTCAGAAATGGAAACTATAACCTTAATTTATAGTTAAACAGCATAACTCGGGTTTGTTGTTTATGCTAAATCTTCTCCAGCCCCTCTGTGCAGAACTGCTATTTAAGTTCATCTGTCTGGTGTTGTCTTGATGAGGATTTATTAGTATATGCCCAGACGGAACTAGTCATTGATATTTATTTCTCTGTCTGAGACCGTGAGGACAGAATTACAACAGTCTTCAGTACACATGGACGCTAAGTCATTGACTTATGTTTACTTAGTATCCACAACAGTAGATTTCATTTGAGTTTACGTTTTTGATTATCAGACTGTGTCTCTGGACTGATATGTCTGCAAGATGTAGTCGTTCTCTATATTATTTCTTTTTATAACTGCTTTGATTTGACTAGGACGCAAATAATATTTCCCAAGCTTGAATCATTTCCCCTTCAGAAGATTTGAGACTTCTGCTTGTCTAACCATTGATATTTCAGACCCCTTTGAAAATTGGCAGCATTTGTAAAATACCTGTGTCTACATACATATGACTCCCTTATCCTTTGCCACATTTCTCCATGATTGATTTGGAGGGATTTTATGACTTGGAAAAGTTCCAGTACATATGTTGTATTCTATATTGGCAAGGGATATTTGCAATGTGCTCAAATGTGTGCTCCAGACTTCCATAAGATCCCTTCCCCTAGTTAGTGTGGAAACACATAAAGAACACTTGATCTAAATATGCTTTTTGAAGAGATTGATAAAGGATTGTGGAGAAAAGTTTTGCATTTATTATAAAGAAGGCCTTTAAACATATTCTTTTAAGGAATAAGCACTTATCCTTAAACTCTGAAATTTTTATCAGAAATGTTCTCTTCCAGTGAGAAGAATAGAGTAAATTCTTTCTGGTAAGTCGGAAGCCTTACCATGTACCCTTAGAATCAGAAGCTTTTTCTGAGATGCATTTGCCCATAGGGGTTTGTGCAAGCTTCATACATACATGTGCTCAGATTCTTTCTACCCCACAAATTTTCAAATTCACATCCTCTCTCTGTGTACTGTGCTACAATGTGCACTTGTGTCAGGCAAGGTTTTAGTTGCAGACATTAGAAGCCACAATAGCACAACTTAAACACAAAGGGATTTATTAAGTGGTGTAGACAGCCGACAGACTCGTTGGCAGGGTGGAAAGCAGATTGTGGGCTGAGCTCCCGGAGTGACTCATAAAGCACACTGCAGAATGCCAGAGATGCTACCACTTCTGCCACAACTGGGGAGCTGCCTGCCCCTGTCACAGCTCTGGGTCCAGAGCTGTACCTTCTCTGCCATCTCCTAAAATTGTACAAACACAGGTGTTGTAGCTGTCAGGGGAAGGTGTGGGTGCTGTATTTATGCTTGGATTCTGTGACTCAAATTGGTCTGCTGGTGGCACCTATGCCCCTTCCCTCCCACCTCACTGTAGTGCCTCTGTGTCTTCCCTTCTGACTGATTACCATCGACCTTCCTTTGGCACTTAGCCCAAGATGTCTTACTTCTTCCTCGAGTCCATCCCCAACAGCTTCTGGCTTTGGGAACTTGCTTATTTCATAATGTCCTACAATACTAGTTTTTAAAAATAAAAATTATATAACTTAAATTGTACAATGCTATGTGTGCAGTAACATGTAAAGAGCTCAGGGAGGCCCTGCAGGAGGAAGCTAGTGTAATTTTATTTCGCCTTCAGAGTTTCCCTTCCTTATTAGACTAGGGACCCCTCTTTTCCTGATTACTTCGGAACATCCCATAGAATTATTTTAAAATAGAATACCCTGGAAATTTTGGGCAAACTAAAGTTTTATACATGGAGTTTGGGTGTAAATAAATGATAGTGCTTATCTTGTAAAAGAAGTTAGTATTGGATTTCTTCCGAATGTGTTTATTCCTCCATTCCATGTTTTTTAATGTGAATTTATGTGATCATATATTGATTTTTCCTTAATGGTATCATTAGCTTTGTGTATGGATAGCTTCCTAAACAATGATCATTAAAAAAAACTGGAAGCAGACTTTCTTTTAAGTAGAGAACTGTCATTTTTTATTAATAAACCTACAAAAACCAGTTTCCCCTCTGGTTTTTGTTTTTCCTTAAAGTACCTTTAGTTCACAGAGTTGGATTTTTAATCCCTAGTTCATGACACAAGCACAGAATTCGAACATGCAAGGGCTCTTCCTATTTATTGTTAGTTTGTTTATAACAGTCTGACAAGCATCCATAAGCACGGACCTTAACGTAAGTGACGTCTAACTGTACGTGCCGCCCACGCCCATCTTCCTGCTTCTGTCCGCCTGGAGCACTGTCTTCCTAGTTTCTATGTTCATAGTTTCTTTGCCTTTCTTTTTATTTCACTTTCTCGTTTCTGTGTTTTCCTATAAGTCATTACACATTTTAGTTGTTTTGCCGCTTATAAAATGGTTATAGCCTGCTCTGTGTAATGTTGTGGAACTCTTTTTCACTTAATATATTATGTTGGCACGCTTCAGTCACCTTGTTAGATGTTGTTTTAGTTCCTTTGTTTTGACTGCTTAGTAGCATTCTGTTCTGTGGAAGTAGTATTCTGTTTATTCATTTTCTCTCCTATTGAATGGCATTGTGATTGTTCCTATGTGTTGATTATTTTCAAAAGTGGTGCTATGAATATTTTCTTAAAATCAAAATATTTTTTAAAGTTGACATACAATATTGCATTAGTTTCATGTGTACAACATAGTGATTACCTACACTACAAAATTGGTTCCCATGATAAGTATAGTCACCATCTGTCATTATACAAAGTTATAACAATATTATTGACTAAATTCCTTATGCTGTACTTTCATCCCCATGACTTATTTGTTTTATAATTGGAAGTCTGTACCTTTCTATTCTCTTCACCTGGTTTGCTCACCTTCCTCACACCCCTCCCCTCTGGCAACCACCAGTTCTCTGTATTTAAGAGTCTGTTTCTACTTTTTTGTTGCCGTGGTTTGTTTTGTTTTTTAGATTCCATGTACAAGTGAAATCATGTGGTATTTGTCTGCTGTGAACATCTTGTGCACATCTTCTGTTGCACTTAAACAATAATCTCTTGTGGTATATACCTAAAAGTGGAAATGCTGGCGTGAATATGTTCCACTTTAGGAGATAATGTCAAACTAGTGCCCCGGAGGTGTCACTAATTTACATGCGTGCTAGCAGCATGTAAAACACCTTGTGGATCTGCTTCTCCAGTACTTACTGGTGTCAGACTTTAAAACTCTTGCCAGTTGAATCCCATCTCACCGTGGTCTTGATTTGCATTTTCCTAATCACTACTGATTTAATTAGCTTTTCTTTTTTTCCTGGCTGTATTTATTTCCTCTCTTGTAAAGAGGAAATAACATGCCTGTTCATGTCTGTTACCCTTTTTTTTTGTGTTGTTTGTGTTTTCTTTCAATTTAAATTAATTTTTGTATAATTATGTGTATTGTGAATATCTTTTCTGGTTGGTAACTCATCTTTTGTTTCAGAGAAAGATATCTTTTGATGAACAAAATTTAATAATTTTATTATAGTCAAATTTGTCACTATGTCCTTTTAAAGTTAACATTTTTGTATTTGTTGAATAAATCTTGCTTTTTTTAAATAAAGATGTGCACTTGTATTTCCTACTAAGAGTTAAAAAAATTGAAAAACATTTGTCTCGGTCTATTTGGGCCACTGTAACAAAGTACCACAGATGCGGTGGCTTAGAGACAACAGAGCTTTATTTCTCACAGTTCTGGAGGCTGGAAGTCCAAAATCACGGCGCAGGCGCATCCAGTGTGGGGGGTGTCTGCTGCCTGGCTTGTAGATGGCCGTCTTCTCACCGGGTCCTCACGTGGTGAAGAGGCGAGGGAGCTCCCGGCGGTTTCTTTTATAAAGGCACTGATCCCATTCTAATGGGATGTTAGAAAGACCTACTCACCACCTAAATGCCTCACCTCAAAAATACCATCATACTAAGGATTAACTTCAACATGAGAATTTTGGAGGGGCACAAACTTTCTGTTTATAACAACATTTAAATCCTTGGCTTTTTTTAAAAATAATTTATTTTGGTATCATTAATCTACAATTACATGTGCAATATTATGGTTATTAAACTACCCCCTTCATCAGGTCCCCCCACCAACCCCATTACAGTCACTGTCCATCAGTGTAGTGAGATGCTTCAGAGTCACTACTTGTCTTCTCTGAGTTGTACAGCCCTCCCCGTGCCCCCCCACCTTATGTCTGCTAATCGTAATGCCCCTTTTACCCTCTTATCCCTCCCTTCCCACCCATCTTCCCCAGTCCCTTCCCCTTTGGTAACTATTAGTCCGTTCTTGGGTTCTGTGAGTCTGCTGCTGTTTTGTTCCTTCAGTTTTTTTCTTTGTTCTTACACTCCACATATGAGGGAGATCATTTGATACTTGTCTTTTTCGGCTTGGCTTATTTCACTGAGCATAATACCCTCTAGTTCCTGGCTCATCTGGAGTTAGTTTTTTATATGATGTATGGCAGGGATCCCATTTCATCCATTTTCTTGTGGAGAACTGATTTTTCTAGCTCTGTATAGTGAAGAACCACTCCTGTCCTTACTGATATGACAAGCTGTTTCTCTCATATATTGAAATTCCATATGTATGTCTCTTCCTAGGATCTGTATTCTATTTCATGGCTCACTTTGTCCATTTCTGTGCTAATACCCATATTTTCATTACTTTAGCTCATAATACGTTTTGACACTTGTAGAACAAGTCAGTCCATTTTTCTTTTTCATACATGTTCTGGCTATTCTTAGACATTTACTCTAACATAAATATTGGAATCATTAACTTTCATGAAAAACCCTGTTGGGATTTTGATTAGAGTTGCATTGAATCATTGAATCATTTGTAAGTTTAACATATCTTTAATAGTTTTCTAATGGACTGCATAGTTTTTACTTTTGTTAAAGAAGTGTGAGAAATTGACATATAAGTCTAATAAAGGTTTACAAATTTCCCTAAGAGGTCATATAATCTTTGATTAGATTTATTCCTAGATAATTGATATTCTCTTGTATGTAGTATAAAAGTCTTTTTAATGACTTTTTTTATTTGTTCCTGTTGAATAGAAATGCAACTGATGTTTGTATATTATTCTTATATCCAGCAACCTTGCTCAACTTCCTGTTATTTCTAACACATTGTCTGCAGATCCTTTTCAATGTTCTAGGAAGACAATAATATCATCTGCAAATGGCGATTTTATTTTCTCATTTCCAATTCTTATAACCATCACTGCCATTGTTGTTATTGTTTTTGTGTAATTGCAGTAGCTAGGACTTCAAGACATTGTCGACTAGGTGTGACTATGGTGAGAGAGAAGTAGAATTAGAAGGAAGAGAAGAACAGGAGACAAGTGTTTATTAAGAATTACATGATTTTTTTTCTTCAAAAGTATCTGATATTTTAGTCAAATGACTTCTAAGGGCTGCTGTGTCTGAGTCAAGTCTTGGATGATTACCAGATGGATGAGGCATGGTGGCAGTGGGGGATCTCTTCCAGCCTTTCAAACTTACATGACAGCTCACTAAGTGAGGGTGAATAGGTCTCAGCCTCAGCTTCCCCTTCTATTAAGGTGGAGGCTCATAATTTTTTGGGTTCGGGGCACTTTTTTACTGTGACAAAATACACAAAGCAAAACTTAACATTTAACCACTTTTTTGTGGTAAAATACACACAACATAAAACTTACTATTTTAACCATTTTTAAGTGTACAGTTCAGTGGCCTTAGGTGCATTGATAATGTTGTGTAACCAGCACTGCTGTCCATCTGCAGAACTTTTTCATCATCCCAAACTGAAACTCTGTACCCATTAAACAATAACTCCCGTTTCTTCCTCCCTCTAGTTCTACTAACCTCTATTCTACTTTCTGTCTATGAATTTGCCTATTCTAGATACTGCATAGAAATGGAATCATACAGTATTTGTCCTTTTGTGTCTGGCTTATCTCATGTAGCATAATGTCTCTAAGGTCATTCCTGTTGTAGCATGAATCAGAATTTCCTTTCTTTTTAAGGCTGAATAACAGTCCATTATATGGATACACCACATACTGCTTACTCATTCATCCATCAGTGGACGTTTGGGTAGTTCCCATGTTTTGGCTACTGTGAAGAGTGCTGCTATAAACAATACAAGTATCTCATCCCTGTTTTCAATTATTGTGGATATATACCCAGAAGTGGAATTGATGGATCATATGGTAGTTCTGCATTAAAAAAAAAATTTTTTTTTGTGGAAACACCATACTGTTTCCCACAGCAGCTGCACTGTTTTGTATTCTCATCAGCAATGCACAAGGGTTCCGATTTCTCTACATCCTTTGCAACACTTCTTTTTCTTTTTTTTATATAATAGCCATCCTAATGGGTATGAAGTGGTATCTCACTGTAGTTTTGATTTGCATTTTCCAAATAATTGGTGATCTGAGCCTTATTTCATGTGCTTCAGGACTCTTTGAAGATCTTACAAAAATTATGGACTTTCTGCACAGAATAAAATTTTCTGCCTGACATCTAAAGGAAGGACATCACAGATGCCCTGATGCCCATATTGGGAGCCATTGGCCTAAGGTTTAGAACCCTTCTTAGGGGATTACTGTTATGGCTCAGTAGCTCTCTCCAAGCCATTGCTTAGAATGGACTGCATAGTTTAAACTTTTGTTAAGAAGTGTGAGAAACTGACATTTAAGTTTTTGGATACAGGAACTTTCATTCTTCAGGATGTACTTTTTGGAGTAAGAGAGAGGGTAAAGAAGGGTAAGACTGAGTTTAGGCAAAGAAAATTGGTCTAAACATTAGAGCAGCCCAAATATTTAACATTTGGTGTTTTGGAATGAACTCATGAGAGAAGGTGAGAGTCTGATGGGTTTTTTCACCTTGGAAGCTCAAGTCAGTGGGAACAGGAAAGCAGTACATGAGGTCTTATAAGGAAATATCCAAACCAGGCACAAGGCTTGAATTGTCTAAATTGATTGGGATAAATATAGACAACTGGAAGTCTAGGTGGGTAGCATCAAGGAAGCCTGAATGCATAGACGGGAATGGCAAGGGGACTGAAGATTGAAGGCTAAGAAGCTAATAGCCAAGTCACCAACGGTATCTGGAAGAACTAGGGCCAGGCAGAATACCTTTACTCTATAGGCTCAAGCAAATGATGCTGTTATAGGAGATAAAATTCCACATCAGTAACAGAATCTTGTCATGGGAATCTTGGTAATTGGCTGAGAGAAGTGCAATCATTAAATAACTTGGCTAAAAAGCCTTCACGTTCTGGGAATGGGATCAGAATAGGATCAGGTTCTGAGTGAGACCAGCAGAAAGCTGGCTCAAGGTTAAGCTGCTCATCCACTGCTGTAGGGCTCGGCATAACCCATTATTGGAAAGAGTTGATACAGATGGGGACATACCTGCTTTAGAGGCTCCAGCTATCGTACTTGGAATTATTTAGGATTGTGGTTGTCAACTTTGGCTGCATATCAGAGTCACCTGGGAAGCTTTATAAATTGTTGTGGACCAGCCAAGCTCCAGACTCATTAAATCAGAATCTCGGGGGAGGGGAGGAGAGACCCAGTGACAGTAATGTGCAGTCAAAGTGAGAACCTCTGATTTAGTGGCAAGTAGTTAGGTATCATTAAACATCCTAGTAGACTTTGAAAAAGTCCTCAAAGAATTTTGGTTGAAACCAGGCTGCTGGGTCAAAATCATTTCCCTCATCTCCCTCCACTTATTCAGGGGGACGTTTTCTTAGCCTAGTTATCAAAAGTGCCTACACTGAGCCAGGATTTTTCAAACTTAATGTGCATAGACATCAACTGTGGGTTGTAGGTTTGGGATGGAGCCTGAGAATTTGCCTTTCCAGCAAGGCCAGCGGTGGTGATGCTGCAGTTTGAGTAGCAGGATTCCAGGCTCATAGCCACTGAGCTAATTTTACTCATTCTTTTACTCACTGCGTTTATTGAAAGGTGCTTATTATCTGCAGGGTGTTTGCTAGTTAGGTACTGGGGACATGGTGGTAAATAGGAAAGAGTTCTTGCGCTCAAGGATCATAAAATCTAGGATGAAAGGCAATAAACCCATCATTTCACAAAAATTACTTGGATACGATTATGATTAGGGCCATAGAGGAAACATATGGGTTGCTGTGAACCCACGTGATAGGGAGCCTTGCTGTAGTTAGTGGGACGTGATCGTGACTCACGAGGTAAAGTAAGTCCCAAGAGACTCATGTGGTGCACTGACGCTCACTCTGGCTGTGGGAACCCGTTGACTGCTTCCTGCAGCTCCTAAAAGCTCTGACTATATTTAGTATCTTGACCCTCTTTTCCTGTTGTACAGTTATTTTCTCGTGGTGGCCTTAGCCAATTCCTTGACTTTCCTTAGCAACCAATCTCCACATCTGTCTCTCTTCTGAGCTCCAGACCCAGGTTTCTAACTATTGATGAACATCTCTGCCTAGTAGACATCTCCAGTTGGTCCCCAAAATCCAAAATATTGTGGGACGAACTCCTCACCCTCTTCACGAAGTCAGTCCTTCAATATTTCTGACAAGCCCATGGTGGAGAGCCTCCAGTGCCCGTTGCTGGGTTGGCGTTGGACATCCCATAAGCAAAAGGGGGGCCTCAAAGGTCTCTGAATGGGGAAGGGCACTGATGATTGTTTTAGGAAGGTTGAGCTGGCAGGAAGGAGAATGAGTTGGAAGCAGAAATTTTGTAGGCATGGAGGGTGGGAGGTTTTGCTATGATCCCAGTGAGCATGATGAGGGCTGAAGTGAAAAGAGAAAAGAAGAGGCAGTGTGGAGAATGATTTTGAAGGAACACAGGTAACAACTGGCTCTGAGTAGAGCTATTGCATTTTGTGCAAATGTAAATTATGTGCATTTGAAGTAGTACAGCATAAAAATATTAACCAGGATTATTCCATGGAAAAAGTTTTGAAATAACCCTAAACCCCTCCTTCTCAGCTATGACAAATTGTCCATCTCTCATGGTCCAAGGTTCCACACTTTACAAAAGGGATCCACTAACATGCTTTTCAGTTGACCTGCATTATGAATTTAGAGATACATTCTCAGGAAAGAACGCCAAGCAAACCCTCCTGGGGGTGGGATACTGTGTTGGGCTTCGAATGGGAGGAGCTGGAATGGGCCTGGCCTCCTGGGCATTGATCCTGTGGTCTCCTGTGGGCCAATGACGTGTGACTCAGGCTGGCGGTCTCCTTTCCTGGTAGCATTACCATCCTTCCTCTCTCCAGAACGTCTCCTCCATCATGATAGCGCCTGGGAAAATGCCTCGTGGGGTGGCTGATTGGGCCACTCTCTCACATGCACTACTGACCTTTGTTCCAGACGAGCATTTCCTGAACACTCTCCAGGAAGATGTTAATGTGTGTGTCAGAAAAGGAGTTGTTCACAGAATTAAGTTAGAGAAATGCTGCATATTTCACTCCTTGCCCTGAGTCTTCTCTGACGTTCACGGTGCACATTAGCATATTGATGGCCCTGAGATGTTGGGCAAGCAGGGAAACTTGTTTAACATGGTTGAACCCAATGTTTCCTGTACTTATATGACCATGGAACACTCTCTGTATGCACTACAAAATAACCTTAAACCCTTCCTTCTCACCTGTGACAAATAGTCCAACTCTCAGGGTGCAGGATTCCACACTTAAGAAAATGGATTCACTCATTTGGTGAAAAGTGTGCCAAAATGCAGAGGTGCTGAAATCCAGGCTGGGAGATGCAGTTCTTGCTGGCGGCCTCCCTGATTGCAGCCTAGTCCCTTCAGTGCATGAGCAAAAGAATAGTTATGAGCCCAAGTTAGGCTGGCTCAGTGGAAATAGGTTTACATGTATTCTCACACCCAAATCTCAAAACAGTCCTCTGAAATGGATCTGGGGATACTGAGGCTTGGGTGAGTTAGAACCCTTGTGTGAAGTTACATGGTTAGGAGATGACACATAATGTCCAGATCAATCCTGAGCCCAGTGTGGGATCTCTTTGCGAACTCTCTGGTGACAGTTTCAGGTTCTGTCCATAAAATGGCAGCTCTTTCACCACAAGGTTTCCTGCTTCACCACTTAATCAATATGTATACCTCTACTGGTAAAATACACAGCCCAGGTATTTTCAGAGCTGATCTATTTCACTGTGGTCAGAAAAGAAGTGTTGAACCCAGGGAGTCTAATGGTTCCTTACCAGCCCTTTCCTTCTGGAGAGGACCCTGATACCAGCCCACCGACAGCTCCCCAAGGCGGGCTCTCCTGGGCCTGTGCCCTCAGCCCTTCCCTTCCTTTCAGTTTCCCTGAGCTGGTGCCCCGCCCGCCCTCACCTTCCACCCTGTTTCCCTGCCCTGCCCTGTGAATGCTAGTTGAGGATGGCGGGAGAAGACAGTCACCTCCCGAGCATCATAGTATAAGGCTGAACATGGACATGAGAAAAGGGAACAGGGATGTACAGATAATGACCTATTTTTCCAATGGCTTGATGGGTTGCAGGATTCTCTGCTGGCCTAGGAATTTCCGAATTGCTCAGAATGTTTCAGTTGCTTTTTCCTGCTTCTCCTTTGCAGTACATGTCCTGGTTTTGCCAGGAGAGGAGGAGGCTGGAGCCTCTCCGCGTGCTGTGGAGTCAGCTCTGGGTGCACCTTGCTGAGGTGGTACTTACTAGTTCCTCTTTTCTCCTCAGTTTCGTCCCACCTGTTAAGAGGCAGAAGGATGGCACCTTTCTCATATAAAATGTGGAGTTTTATGGGACAGAGTTAGACATGAACAGTTTTCCTCTAGCATTTAGGCAGGACCATTAAATTGTGCTCAACTACTGTTTGCTTCTGTGTTCTGTTAGTACCAATCACTTAGTTTTAAAGACTTAGAAACTAAACAGATGGGGGAAATGTTCCAACTTGTTGAAGACTATCTTTTAGTTAACTATTTTTTTTAATGACAAGTGGTTAAGAAGACCTTACTTGGAAGATTTATTTATTTATTATTGCTATTTTTTATTTTATACTGGTAGACATGCATTGAAATGCACAGATCTTAGTGTTCAGCTTAATGAATTCTGACATGTGTGTACATTCATGTGTCCATCTTTCAGTCATTTTTATGGAGAGTGAAGGAAAAGGAGAATCACCCAAAAATGGAATTCTCGGGTTGTCCTTAAGATTTCTTAGAGTCACCCAGCCATCAAATATCAGTTTATTACTCATCTGCAATGTGCAAGGAATTTTGAAAGATCTTGACACCAAAATCATGGTCTCAAATCCTGCCAGATCAGTCTCTGTGTCCTCACATGCACCTCGCATGAACCTTTTTGCAATGTCAGAACTTAGCACCTTCCTCAAGGTGAGATGTGGACTAATGTACCGTTGACTTGGAAAGCTGAGTTGTCACTTGCAAGGAGCATTTTGAGCCTGAAAACATACTTTCCTGTAGCGTCATAGTCTCTCGAATGAATGAGCAAATGAACATTTATTAGGCGTCTGCTGTGTGCAGTCACTATGCAAGGTGATTTATATATATTTTCTCAGTTAAATCTCGAAACGTCCCTCTGCAGGCAGACCATCTAAGGAAAGAGGCTCAGAGGAATTAGGGAACTTGTCTAAAGTTATATGGGACATGGCAGGGCCAGAACGGGAGCCCAGATCAACCCCAAATCCAGTGTGGGACCCCGTCGCTCCCTCTCTGATGTGCAGTGCAGTGGGGCGGGATCCAGAACCTTCTGTGGGCTTTTCTAGATGTTCTGTGGTGGAGGGACAATGAGAAATGGGGCTTTGAGGCAGCTGGAATTGGGACTGTGGGTAGTAGAAACTCTCTTCCTTCCATTAAAAAAAATCTTTCAAATTGCTGTATTAATTTTTCCTGGAAAATTGGAGGTGGTTATGAGCTCATAGCTTGTCTTGCCATATCTAAAGGTTTCAACAGTTTGACCAGCTGCACTGTAAAAAGTACAGATGCCCAGTCCTATCCCCAGACATCCCTGTCCAGCGAATCTCTGCTTCTGTAAAGCTCCAGGGGATTCTGATGTGCGTCCGGGGTTGAGAACTAGTGGGCCCGTAATGACTCATTCTGGCCCTTTGAACCCTTAGTGCTCATCCAGGCCTCCTCCCATCCCATCTTAGTTTGCTGAGCTATCCCGTGGGTGAGGAGGCACTGGCCATGTGAGTTTAATTATGTATGACCGTGGAGCCTGTATCTGACAACTGCTGGTTTCTAATTTCCATCTCAGTTTTGGATTCACTCATCTCTCTCTCTCCTCCAAGTTAATGTTCTTTTTTTTTCTTTTGTGCAAAAAACCGACGTTCTTGCTCTTACTCAAATCCATGCTTTCAGTGAGGTGGTTTATGCATTTTTGTCTTTGTCAGTGACTTTCAGAAGGTGCAATTACTTGGGTTTAAGTTTCTTCTCCATGAGTGATAGCGTCATGAATAAGGCATGACTCGTTTCTCTCGCCAGGCCCTTCCCTTCCGCCCTGTACTCTCTGGTTTGCCTTTGCTCTGTTGGCCTGTGTAAATTCAGATTCTCCACAGCAGGTGTGAAATCCTGAAGTCCCTTGACCTGTAGATGCACCATCTAGTGATTGTCCAAGGGGCTTGCAGACTTTCTTAGAATTGGCCTTGGCAGGGGGACGTTTGACTGAGTCTCTACTAGATCACATTTGCCCCAGTGGGGCTCTTAGAGTGACGCGAATAATAGTTAACCCTTGGCAGTCAATGGCTCGCTCTTTACCAGCTTGCTTTGTGCAGACTGGGGTTTGAAATCTTGTCTGCCTCTGCCTCTACCTTAGGTGGCTCTTACTCACTTGCTGATGGATGGTCTCCAGCCAGTGTAATTTCTCATTCCTGCTGACACCCATTTCTCATCACGTTTTGGTTTAACCTCTGTGAATGCTTGGCTGTTCAATTGGACATTTGCAGAATATACGGGGGTGCGTGCCGGAACTAGCTTTACTGTTGGCGGCCTCTCAGCTCTGGGCATCTCTAGCGCTGATGTCTTTTATCAGGCTGGAGGGCTGGGATATGCTCACTCAGTCCTCCTGTGGTCACAGCTTTAAGGCTGGGGTTTGAAGGCAAAGCCATGGCCATTATTCGGCTGCTTGGGCTGTTGTGGGCTTGACCCCAAAGAGGAGCTTCTCTGTCCCTCTTTGCTTACCTCCCAAGTCCATGTTGTCAGGGTGCTCACTCCTTCCCTCACCCAGAGCTGTAGCAAAGGTCACGAGACTCCAGTAAGCACTCGGGTGTTTATCCTTTCTTTTCATTGCCTAAAAATTTCCATAGACAGGTTTATAATCCTGCTGTCAGGGAGGGTGGGTGCAATTTACCAGGCCTGAAATTCCTGAGGAATCTGGGACAGTCGGGATTGTAGAGCTAGGGGTAGTGTGGGGAACTAAAATCCAACACGGACTTGTCTGGGCCCACAGTGTAAATAATTCCTCACAGTTAATAAAGAGAAGAAACAAACCTTTTCAGAATCTGAAGTTTGGACCAACCGTATTCACCTCACTCTTAACTCTATGTGGCCTTTGCTTCCGGAATCATTTGGTTCTGAACTCTGCACCCTCCAAATTCCTGGGCTGGGTGCCTCTCTCCATGGGGTAAGGATTCGTTTACAGAATTGAGAACGCAGCTTCAGGTGGTTCTCATCGGTTTGGTGGATGGTTTTCCTGGAAAAGACACACAAATAGAAGTGCCTTAAGTCTTTTTTCTTATGGAAATGAAGTTTGTAAAGGGTCTGCCTTGGGTGTGTCTTTCAGTTCCTTCTAGAAATGATTTGAATAGTTACAAAACCTCTATTTCAATTTCTTATGGAAATGATGACAGAACTACATTGGCCTCAGCTCTATGCAATATCATTTTAATATGGTGTCTCAAGATGTGTTACTGACAGTGAGCTCAGAAGCAAGTGCTTTTTGGCTGTTGCCTTTATTGCCACTGAATGTTTTAGATTTTTTTTTCCTAATGGTGGCTGGAACTGAGATGTAAGCATGACCCACACCCCTCTGATGCTGTCTGATAGAGAAACAGTGAAACTTACTTGCCTCTTAATATCCAGCAGGTCCTTAAATGATTAAAAGCTTCTCATGTGCATTAATCCTTTAGAAAACCACCACGCTGTTTACTGTGATAGAAATAAGGAAATGGGATTTTAGTGGCAGTGAGCCCTCCGTGAGTGAGCAATGCAATATTTAAACTGAAAGTGTCAGGAGTTGCCCTACAGCTCCCAGAACAGAAGACAAGGTGGAGGTGCTCTAAAATGCTGGCCCATCATGGCCTAACAATCCAACCTGTCTTGGAAGACAAAAGGAAATTTGCACCAAGAGTTTCAACAGTATGTGTCAATTAGTCAAAATGTAATCAGTTGAGGTACACTTTTCTTTACCATGATGGGCATCATGGACTAGTATGCAATGTTCTGTGTTATTTTTCTAGAATAAAGTAGAAGGAGGTGTGACATTGAGGAGGGTCTCTTTGGAGAGCTTCTGAGAAGCATCCTGGAGGAACTTTTTCATTCTGCTCAATGGTCTTTTGAGAAACCAAGCCAGAACTCTCTGTTTTCTTACTGTTCTTCTTCGAGTAGAATTGCTCCAAATCCTGTGGACTCAGCCACTGCACTCCCTGCTGAGGTCAAGACTGAGATAGAATTCTTTATAATCAGCCAAGCAATAGCTTTTGCTTTGGGTGACACCTGCCATTTTCTCCACAGTTTGTGAAAGAAATTTTCGAATCACTAATGTTTTATTTTCTAATATCTCCGTGGCAATAGTTTGGTGGTTTCACAAAGGATTAACAAATCGGAGATTCTTTTAAGACCTTGCTGGATACTAAGATGCAAGTTGTGCGATTTCTCCATCAGGCCTAGGTTTGAAGACCAGTCAGTGATTGACAGGGAGGGAGCAGGGTCCTTGCCTGTCAGCAGTTGGAGTGTGGTTTTTCTAGCCCCTCTTGTTTATTTCAGCAGTACCAGCATCTTTTTGGGTAGTCCAGATTCTTCCATTTTAAACATTCTCACAGACACTTACCATTTCTGCTTTATTCACTGAACAATTGGGCATTTTGTAGGTAATCTGCCATGTATGCCTGGCGCATGTGCACAGCTGTGTGTGGAGAGAGATGTTAGAATTATTCTAATTTGCTCACAGAGAATCACAGTTGAAGTTCCACACGACAGAGGTCTGTTTTGCAATGACATACCTCCAGACACTGCTGCAAGCTCTCAGTCTTTGCCCATAGCAGCTGGTACACATTTCCTTTGCAATCTTTCTATGAACTGGGATACCTAGAAAGGTCGGCTCTCAGAGTGGCCTGGTGGGATGCAGAATCTGTTTAGGTAAATGCTCAGCACACAGTGAGTAAACCTGCTATTTCCCCTGATGAACATACTGGGATTCCTTTCTGAGAAACGTGCAGCAGACAGTGCCCAGCAGAGTCCCAGTTCTTTGGGCCCAGCGTAGTCTTTCTGTGTGGAGCAAATCTGAAACAGGCATTTCCACCCTGTTATGGGCTTTTTTGTGTCCTCTTAAAGTTCATATGTTGAAGTCCCAACCCTTAGACCCTCAGAATGTGACTAACCTTTAGAGAGGTAATAAAGGTAAAAAGAGGTCATATAGTAGGCTCTAATCCAACCCGACTGGTGTCCCTGTAAGAAAGGAAGACGAGGACACAGACATACAGAGGAAGGACTGCGTGGAGACACAGAGGGAAGATGGCCTCCCTAAGGGTTTCTCAGAGGGGATAGAGGCTCACAACACCAGAACAGAGCGTCAAGCCAAGGAGAGAGGCCCCAGAAGAAACCAGCCTTGCCCACGCCCTGATCTTGGACTTCCAGCCTCCAGAGCTATGAGACAACAAGTTTGCTGCTTAAGACCCCCCCTACTCTGTGGCACTTTGTTATGGCAGCTCTGGAAACCTAATACACACCCTGATTGTGTTCTTTGTGGCCAGAAGAAGAGCATAATGTCTTTTGGAGGTATTTGGCCCAAACCCATGTGAAAGTTCTTAAAGAAATAAAATGTAGAAAAATCTAACCCTCTTCTAGTGGTGGGGATCATCTCACAGACAGCAGCTTTCCTTCTCTCAGGGGCCCCTCAGTAGTTACAGGGGAGGCTACCAATGCCCAGACTGCCCAGCGGGCTGTTAGCTCTGCTTGTCTCCTGTCTGGTTGCATTTTGCTGCTCCTAGGACTGGACGCTCGCAGCCCTCGTGTTACAGGGTATTGAGGTACCTGGGTGCTGCCTGAGACACGGCGGTTGGTGGCTGTGAATGAGATGAGGGACTTCCAAGTGGTACCTTCCTTACAGCATGTCCCAGAATGGTCTCCACAGATGGGCCCTTGTAGGCATTTCATGATTAAACTGAAGAGAATTTTGTTGTTGATCAGTTTAAAGCCCATGGTTAAGACTTTTTCAAATTAAAAAAAGAAAAAGAAAAATGAGTTGAATACCATTCTAATTGATTAGATGCAAAACAGGCAATCATGTCTAGTATTTTCCTTTCACCATCTGCTGCCTTTAAAGCCGAGAGGTACAATTTCAGTTTAGCTGAGGCAGCGGCTGCCCAGGTGTAGCGTGCAGACAAGCCCCATTGTAAGGTCCTCTGTTCTCTTAATGTCGCCTTTATTTCTGTGACTTATGTGTGTCTTGCCAATGGGTTTCAGCCCTGGGCAAGTTCACTATGGATTCAATGAGACCAAGGAATGACAATGGAACGTCCTTGCGGTGAAAGGGTTTATTCCCAACTTTATTCCCATGTCAGTCACTAGTATCCTGTCCACTCAGAGCGAGTCTGCATGCAGCAACCTGGTCTGTGCCTCTGGGCCTCTCTGCCCCTGCAGCCGTCTCAGTCTCTGTCCTTAGCACTGCCACCACTCCAGCCTCTGCTCTCCTGCAGCTGTGCCACCATGTCACACAGAACACTGGGCGGAGCTCTTTATATAGAGTCAATAGTAAAGTATGGCCCACATGTGTGTAGTGAGCTAGCTGACCAGGGCCAGGTGAGAATCCTGGCCACAGGAGCCTTCACTTTATCCACACTCCACCCCTCTAGGGTTCTCGCCTTTCAATCTATGTGCCCTCAGTCTTCTTCAGTGGGCCCTGTATGAGGAAGCTTCTCCAGCCTGTCCAGCAGAAAGTCTTGCAGACACACAGGCTACTCTTGTTGCTTTGTCTCTGGCTTCTGCTTTGTCCTCAGCTGCCAGCACCACTGCTCCGGTTTCAATTGTTGCCACAGCTCCAGTAAGATTCCACTTGACGTTCCATCCAATTTCCCTTTGTCTGCTCCTGCCTTTATCAAATCAACCCACACCTGGGTCCTCTTGACCTTCATGGGCCCTTTAGTTCTTCCTTCAAGTAGCGGTACTCCCTTCTGTGCTTTCCCTGCTTGAGCCTGAGGACGGGAGCAGAGCGTAGAGTGCTCCACGACCTGGGGGGGGCTGCACCTTTCCTGGATGAACCCTGGTTACCAAGTCTTTATTTTCCTTTGGGCTTCCCACCAACTTTCACCCAGGTGGGGTTTCAACAGAGGAGGGGCTGATGCCTCCGGCACCAGCAGGGTCTCCACCCCCTCCTGTCCGTCAAACCTCCACTCCTCCATTTCTGGGGCTGACTTCTCCTCTACATCCCTCCCCTGCCGCACGGCACCTGGCAGCCTGCACTCTTGAGCTGCTGCTGCTTGTGCTACCAGACATCCGTTACCATTTCCACAGCACCTCATAGTGATGCCATTTCAGTCACCAACAATTTTTTTACCTCCTCAACAGCACCTCATTGCTCATGTTTTCGTGCTGCCTCTTCTCGTGCTTCCTGCAGGAGGACGTCTTTCTCCCTTAGGGCCTTTCTCGATGTTGTGAGAAGAAAACCCCCACTGTTCCCGCTGCCTCACGGGAGCTGTTTCTCTAAGGAATTCCCTATTTTGCTGAGGGCCAACTTTACTGCCTCAGGTGTTGCCTCCACCCCTTCCCAGTCTTGGGGTGGAGCCCAGTCCTCTAGGAGGCAAGCCACGTCGGACCACATGTCCACTGGGGGACACTCGAATGTCTCCCTGTCCATAGGCGCAGTCCGCTGAAACACTCCTCCCATGAGGGCAGCGTGTTCTTTTCCTTGGGCAACAATGAATCCTGCCGACTGTTGCCAATTGTCTTGCCAGTGAGTTTCAGCCCCGGGCAAGTTCATTATGGATTCAGTGAGACCAAGGAATGACAATGGAACATTCTTGGGGTGAAAGGTTTATAGCCAACTTTATTCCCATGTCAATCACTAGTATCCTGTCCACTCAGAGCGAGTCTGCATGCAGCAAGCCGGTCTCTTCCTCTGGGCCTCTCTGCCGCTGCAGCTGTCTCAGTCTCTGTCCGCGGTGCTGTCAACACTCCTGAAAGGGTTCTTTTAGCTACCCGGCTCACTCTCTCGCAAAGAAGAACAGGAGAACTCCGTCAGCGTGGTTTTATTCCCTGTAAGATAAACAGACTGAATGGCCATCTCGGAAAGGAGAGCAGCAGCGCCAACAAGGGGGGAGCTGCTTATACAGGAATTTAGGGCCTTGGTGAGCAGGATGGTGGCCTTGTGACTTCCGAGAAACAGAAACTGATGCAGACATTAGGGACTTTTGCTACACTCGGGTGCAGCTGCTGTAAGTGATAAGGAGCCGCTGTGCCCAGAGACAGTTCAAGGCTGTGTGTTAAAGGAAACTTAATATTCCTTCAAGGTTGTGTATTAAAAGGAATCTAACTCCAGTCTCTGGTCTCCTACAGCCTTACAGCCCTGCAGGCATGTGGCTGTGCTACCATGTAGCCCAGAGTACTGGGTGGAGCTCCTTAGATAGAGTCAATAACAAAGTATTGCCCACACATGTGCAGTGAGTTAGCTGACCAGGGCCAGATGAGCATCCTGGCCATAGGAACCTTCACTTTATCCACAGTGTGCATCTCCCCTTCCTAGAGAGTTTATTAAATTAGAGTGTTATAAAATTATAGAATACTGGGAAAGGAAAAACAATAGAAAATTAAGCAAAAAGGCCTGGCATTATTCTGTGCTTTGGAAGAAGATTGATGTGACATCTGCACTAGAGAAGGACAGAGGGAAAGAAGGAAGGGAAGGCTGGAGGTGTGGGAAGAGAAGAATGGGAGTCAGGTGCTCACTTGCTATGGACTTGCCATGTACTCCTGGGCACGCTCATTACAGTTTCTTCACTGTCCGGTCTTCATTTTACCATAGTGACCTCACAAAGTTGTTGTGAGATCTAAAGGGAAGCGTATGAAATCAAGAATGAAGTGCCAGTTGAGCTTAAAGATTCTCTAGGAGCCACTGATCCTATCCTAAAGAACCTTGTTGATATTCGATCAAGTTTTATGTCCAAGTGGGAGAGGGTTCCTCCGAGGGAAGGACAGCGCCCGACACAGAAGCAGGGTGTCGCTCAGAAAGCACTGACCGTCATTAAACTGCCTGTCTGACACAGGTTAGTCCTGTGGTGAGTTCAGTCTGGTCCTGGTATGTTTGGAAAACTTGAGCCCACTTTCTGAGAGTCTCTCCCCAGGAAATGATGACCAGTAAGACATCCTGGGAGACTGAGAGGATTTGATCTCAGACCGGAGGGGTGTGCGATGGCCGGTGAGTCCTCTTACCTCCCAGTGTCTCATGTGACCGAGCAAGAGCCAGAGCCCAGCTGGCCCCCTTGGAGAGAGGGCTTTTTCATAACCAGCAGACGGGACTGAGGATTTGGGCTTAGAGCTGGAGGCAACGGCCTGATCCTTTGAGAATCCAGAAAGTGATGGCTGGATGACACTACAGCCTCTGATCAGAGCAGCCCTTCCTTGCCGGCCCAGATAAAGAAGCTGTGGAATAATTGCTGTCAGCAAGAGCAGTGGAATCGTCCAGTCTGAAGTTCAGAGGGTGCTGCCTGGCTACTCCTGGCAAGTGTCACGTTGGGAGAAAATTTGAAGGCTTTGGTTGCTGGAGAATAATGACCAATCATGTACTGAGTGTGTGCAGTTAAAGTTGGGCACTTGACAAATGTCCTGAGGATAAGAGGACAGGCTCAGAAATCCTGAGATTTTCAGTGGAGCTGGGAAGAGTGGGGAGAGGAGGCTGAATAAATTCTCATAGGATTTGGTGGCCAGGCAGAGGAGGAGTCTACATATCAGATGATATATCTTCCCTTTGTCCCACCTGGCAGAGAACAAAAACTCAGGTGGGCACCTTGGCCACCCAGGAGCAAGGGCCCAGTTTCTTTGTGAGGTGGGTGGCAGGTAACTGTTCCCCCAGTTGTGATCTATTTGTAAATGTCACCCTGATTTTGGTTGGGTCTTCCTTGGGGTGGGGTGGGGTGAGCATTTTCTTTCTAGGCTGTAATGAACTTCCTTAGCAAAAGCAAAGTGGAAAAAAAGTTACTTATGTGCTGATTTATATAGGGAGAAATATTTGTTTATTTTTACCTATTAACTTATTGCTTATTATTTCCAATAGTATTTCAGCATTTAAGGTTAACGTCTTCTTAAGCAGAATAGAGAAAATGTTGCCTCCCAGTTTCTGAGTTTCCCCTATTCTGGTCTTAATTGCTTTCATTTCCTTTGCTGTCAGAGAATCCCCAGAACAGTGTGGTGCCACTTTTACATATTTTTCACACAATCTACCAAGTGGAAAATACTTCATGATCCTGCCAGCCACCAAGCAAACATGACTGCAGGTTTGGACTAGATGATGCTGAGAGGCTGTTGTTATTTTGGAAAAAGTACTTGCTAACAGAGGCGGGTTTATGGCAGTGAGCACTCAAGCAGTTTTGTCCCTGCTCAGTTATGGATTCACAAAACATCACGATCCCTTTTCTGAAACCTAGGTGTCCCAGGATAGTTCCTGGAGATATTAATTAGGAAACAGGCGGTCTCCCTGGTCTCCCTCCGTCACCTAATCTAATCCTCTGATCTAATTAGGGAGGAAGCCGGAACTTCTGGAAGATTGCAGCTCTTCCTTTCTTAGGTAAAGGTGAAGCCCTAGAAAGAGATGTCCCTTAAGTGTTTCTGATGGGTTGAGATGAGAAAGTGGGCACTTGGGTCTGTAAGAGAGTGAGGGGAGGGTGATTTCTGAGGCCTGGGAGGATGTTACCATGGGAGCAAGATCTAGGGAGGTGGAGTGCCATGGAGGAGAAGGTATGATGGTAGTCCCATTGGCAGTGAGCCCACGGACATGGGGTCCCTCATTGTGGAAGGGTTGGAACACTGGTGAATTGAGACACTGGACTAGAGATGCTGGCTAGGACAGTGGGCATCTTAGCTGTAACTACTAAAGACCAGTGACCTGACTGATAAGATCACAAGGCCTCCTCAATGCTTAGATGCTTCGGAGCTCTCAGGACCTTGCAATAACCCTGACCAGAGTAGGGGGCATGTATATGCAACAGTAATAACTGAGATTGAATTTCTTTCCAGCTAAGTAGTATGGGCGACTATGGAGAAAGTGAAGGTTCCTATAGCCAGGATTCTCACCTGGCGCTGGTCAGCTTGCTCACTACACATGTGTGGGCAATACATTGTTACTGAATCCATATGAAGAGCTCCGTCCAGTGCTCTGGGTGACACAGTGGCATGGCCACAGGGCTGCTGCATGGCTGCAGGAGAGCAGAGGCTGCAGTGTTGGCAGTGCTGAGGACAGAGGTCCAGAGGACAGAGGTCCAGAGGACAGCTGTGCAGGCCGAGAGGTCCAAAAGCAGAGACCGGCTTCCTGCATCCAGACTCACTCTGAGTGAACGAGATTTTAGTGATTGAGCTGCCACCGTGGAAATAAAGTTGGGAATAAACCTTTCACCCCAAGAACATTCTATGTCATTTCTTTGGTCACACTGAATCCATAGTGAACTTGCCTGGGGCTGAAACCCATTGGCAAGACAGCTATCTTCTCTGGGAAGTTTTCTCTGATAATCCTTGTCCCCAAGACTGGGTTAGGTATCTCTCCTGGCATCCAAGGTTTACCCCATGTTTACGTTTCTCATTGCTGCTCTAACAAATCACCACACACGTAATGGCTTGAGACAAAGTGGTTGTTTTCCAATTCTGGAGCTCACAAGTCTGAAATGCGTCTTACTGGGTAAAAGTCAAGGTGTCAGTAGGATCTAAGGCTCTAGGCAGGAATGTTTTTTTTGCCTTTTTCAGCTTCTACATGTCTCTTACATTCGTTGGATTGTGGCCCCTTCCTCCATCTTCAAAGTCAGCTTCTTAGAATGTCTCTCTAACTCTAAATACCTCTGCCTCCTTCCACATCAGTGGACCCTGTGACCACATTGGGTCCACGTGGATAGTCCAGGATAGGCTCCCACCTCAAGTTCATCTAACTAATCACCATACTTCCATCTGCAACCTTAATTCCTCTTTGCCATATAACCTAACCTATCCGTGAGCTCTGGGGGTAAGAATGGGGCATCCTTGGAGGGCCATTGTTCAGCCGACTCACACCTCATCGGCACGCTCCTCACACTGTGTGGTAATTGCCTCTCTCTTTGGCTGTCTCCTTCTCTAGACTCCTAGAGCTCAGAGTCTGTTTGTGTCCTGCTGCCTGCCCAGGAATGTGTATAGACATTCAAACTGAAAGCTTTAAGAGGATGGTGTTGTGTGTGCAATGTTAGAAATAGATTTTTTTTGCATTTTTTTATTGAAGTATAGTTGATAAACAATCTTATATTGGTTTCAAGTAAACAACACAGTAGTTTAACAGTTACCTACATTATTAAATCCTCACCTCAACTAGTGCAGTTACTGTCAACATAGAAAGGTGTAATAGAATCATTGGGTATGTTCTCCATGCTGTACTATCATCCCTGTGACTGACTTATATTATGATTAAGAATTTTTGTGCCCCTTTTTCCCCCATCTCTCCCCCAACCCCTCCCCTATGGTAACCACCAATCACTTCCAGGGTCTCTGAGTCTACTGCTATTTTGTTCATTTTGTTTTCTTTTTATATTCCACAAATAAGTGAAACCATATGGTATTTGTCTTTCTCTGCCTGGTTTATTTCACTGAGCATAATACCCTCTAGGTCCATCCATGTCATCCATCACAAATGGCAGGATTTCTTTGTTTTTATGGCTGAATAGTATTCAATTATGTGTATGTATGAAGAGATTTAAATTCATACCCAACATTTAAAAATTGGTGAGTCCCTTTTTTATGAATAGCATGAAACTTGGCAACACTGGACACGTGATGCAAGGCGATCTTGGCACTCACTCAGCCCCATCCCCAATGGGCACTAAGTGCCTGAGACCTAGGTGCATTTTGCACGGGGATCCTGACCTGTCCTGGGAACTCCATATGTTCATTTGTTGAATGACTGAATGACTCAGTGGCTGACTCTCTGAAAACCTAGGTGATGGGGCGGGTGAAATTGGGAAGCAGAGAGAACAGAAGACCAGCCTTGGTGAGGGGAATTAGTTACAGGACTGGCAGTGAACATCCAGCTGGTGGGATCAAAGCGTGGTGTCAGGTGACGTGCTATCTTAGCTGGCTCTCAAAAGCAGAACCTGGGAAAAGGACTTATGTGCAGGTGCTTTATTTGGGAGGTGATCCCCGGGAACCGGGAGGAGGGAGGAGGGAGCCGGAACGAATGGAGAGAGTCAAGATCAGCCTGCTGTTATGGCTGGAGGGTTGTGTCCCTCCAATTCATATTCAGATCTCAGTGGGGCTGTATTGGGAGATGGGGCCCTTAAGAAAGGAACTAAGGTTAAATGAAGCCACAAGGGTGGGGCCCTGACCTGACAGGATTAGTGTCCTCAGAAGAGGAGACACCAGAGAGCTCTCTCCTTGTGAGCACAGAGGGGAGGCCGCCATCGACAGCCATGTGGGAGCTCTCACCGGGCCCCGGCCCTGCTCCTTGATCTTGGGCTTGCAGTCTCCAGCTCTGTGAGAAGATAATTCCTATTGTGGAGACCACCCAGCCTATGGCATTTGTGTCACGGCACCCTGGGCAGACTAAGACATGCATTGTCGACAGGGCAGTGGGGGCTCTCTGCTGCTGAGATCTTCTGAGGAGGCTCCAGAGTTGTCGGCCCAGAGGACAGGAGGCAGGGGTGGCATTTGCCTTTGGGTTAACGTTCCAGCGCCACCGGGCTGCTTGCAGCACATGTGAGATGCTGTGAGCGGGAGGTGAGCTGGAGCCTGCGCAGAACTTGACTGAGATTGCGAGTGGGTCTCAAAGCACGTGAGTGGAGGCACCAGGGTATCCGCTGTGGACACCTGTAAGTGCTCCAGGCCTGGGGTCAGGGTCCAGGAGGCTCAGAACTAGGAGACAGTGAACACACAGGCAGGCTGCACTCACTGGTGGGATGCCAGAGGCCAGGATCAAGTGGCCAGAGCTTTGAGAACTATATGGCTCAATGTCCATGCAGTCTCTTAAGTGAATAAATGGAATCTATAGGTTCTCTGCAAAACTCAAGTTCATTTTTTCCTCTTCCTACCTTTGCATTATGTAACACAACCTTTTACTATCGTTACTTCCTCAAGTAAGATCAAATGCCAGGAGTTTAACTTTCCTCTTTGTTCATTCTGTTGGGTGGGGCCCAGAGAACAATAAAATAGTGTGATGGCAGGCTCAGAAAGGTAGCCGAGTGTAATGATATGTGTAGAATAATAAACATTTATTAAATGAATGAATAATGAATTCATAAATGGAAATTGGTGCTTGGCTAACTGACTGTATTTCTTCATATTTTAAGTCTTCAGTTTTGTTTCTTTAGATTTTTTTCCCCCAATATGTCCCTTGTTTTATTTAGCATCTGTTTGTTAGCCCATAAGATTTCTGTATTTGATGAAGATGACTGTTATGACTGCATTTTTCCAGCTTTATTAGAACATTGTGAAAGTTTAAAATTGTACAGTGCTATGATTTGACACATGTATATATTACAAAATGTTTACCACAAAATGGTTAGTTAACACATCCCTCACCTCAAATAATTCCCATTTTGTGGTGGTGGTTAAACCTTAAAGCTCTGCTTCATAGCAACTTCCAAGTCTACAAAAAAGTGTTGTCAATCGTGGTGACTCCATCTGGTGCTGCACAGTGGATCCCTGGAATTTATTCATCTTATAACTGAAAGCTTGCACCCTTTGAGCAACATCTCCCCACTTCTCCCATCCCCCAGCCCCTGGCAACCACCATTCTACTCCATTTCTATGAATTTGAGGTTTACAGTATTTGTCCTTCTCTGACTGACTTAGTGCACACGGTGCCCCTGAGGTCTTGACTGTCTTTTGATTTTGGATATTTTCTGCTAACGTTTCTATTTTTCTGGATTTTAAGTTCACTAGATATGGTCTTCTTGTTTTTTTAACCCCGTTGCTTTTCATTTTCATGGATAGCACAGCTGCCAGAAATTCTCAGGACCCCTCATCCCATCAGAGGCTTCATAGCTGATAACTTAGAAGCCCATTTAGTGGTGTCTGTTTGGCTCTGTGGCAGGTGTGTGTACAGATATGAAATGCCCTGTGCCATTGCAAGGGTCTTGAGCTGAGCCAGTTCCATGTCCTTGTGACTTTAGCCCTCATTGAGCTTATTGATTCCAAGTTTCAGAATGTATTTTCTCATCCCTCTCAGTCTGGTATGTGATAGGACAGATGGCTCTTACCAGTTGACTCCTTGGACAGGTCCTGGGGTTATAGTACCCTTACTTAACACATATAGAAATCTCTGTTCTTTGGTTTCTGTGTTTACTGGCCACCCCCAAGCTGTAGCCATGTATATAGCAAATGCCTGTTAGAACAAAGGTGAGTGAAGGCCTCTGTACTGGAAAAGCTGCTCATCATTCATTCATCAATAGCATCAGGAGTAGCTTTGAGCTGGGAGGGACCTCAAGGTAAAATCCAGTTTAGTCCTTTCATTTTAATACATGAGGAGCTAGAGACCACAGGGGTCAATAAACTTGACTGGGTTCACTCAATGAGCCAGTAGCCATACCCTGGTTCAGAACCCAGGTGACCTAATTCCAAGTCCATTGTTGATCTGAGGAATGAGACATTCATGGGGTCAGTGAGGGTGTTTGTGACATTGGAAGAACCACTTTCTTTTACTCTCAATTTGGCCTTCATCTATCTTTTTCATTAGTTAAGTCCATAAAGTCTTTATAGCATAAAGGAGACTCCCATGTGTGGTACTAATACTTCTGAGTAGTTGAGCTTTTGATAGCTGCTGGGTGGTTCTCTCTTTATGGGAGAAATTAGTCCAAATTTTTAGTAAAGCTTATACATGTGTCAACATTCTGAATTGGTTTTAAGAGGTTGGGAAATATTGTAGTTAGATATTTGTCTTTATTTCTCATGTGAATCTCATATATCCCTTTACAGGTAGTGCCATGCCTGGAGTTTTATGGTACCTTCCTCTTAACAAACTCAGTGTTTCATTTATTAGGGTTCTTATATCTCTTTGCTTGTATTGTTTTAAGTTGTGCTTATTCCTTTTAAATTTGAGAATTTTAAAAGTATTAAAAACATTCATAAATTACTGTTTCAATGAGGCACCACTTATCACTTAGCTCAGTGACCATAGCCCATGATGCATTATGTTGGCAAGGGGGCAGGAAAGGCACTCTCATACATGTCTGGTGGAAGTATAACCCCTATGGAGGACACTTTTGTAATACCCATCAAAATTGTGTGTGTGTGTGTGTGTGTGTGTGTGTGTGTGTGTGTGTATAATACCCAGTCTTTGAGACAACAGTTCCATTTCTAGGAATTCATGTTATGGATATCCTTGGACATTCTGAAATTCCATATGTATGAGGGTATTCAGAATGGCACTGTTTATTTCCAGGGATCTGAAACTACCTCTCAGTCTGTGGGAGAAAGGCTAGATCAAACATGGTATATCTGTACAACAAATGTGACCATTAAAATGAGCGAGGCAGTTGTATATGCACAGGATGAAGAGATCTCCAAGATATACTGTGAGATGGAAATAGCAAGGTGCTACCATTTGCGTTGAAAAGAGGGGAAGAACACATACATGATTGCTTATTTACATGTGGAACATGTAGGTAAGAAAGGATGTTGGTTACCTGTGAGGAAGAATACCGGGTGATTGGAGGCAAGGGCAGGGAGAGGCTCATTTTTCACTGAAACCCTTTTGTATATTTTGTACCATTCAGCAATTCTAATTTAAAGTTTATTTTAGAGGGCAAAAAAACAACAACACATATGCAACTGATTTCCAATCTGCCCAAAGTTTTTAATGATTATGGGACACACTGAGTTCCTATTGTTCTGACTGTGAGCTCTGTATGTTGTATGTATGCATGGACATAATCATATTTAATATTTAAACTTATTCTCATTTCTATGTGACTTAGGTAGTGAGTTAAAAAATTATTTTTCTACTTGAAAACTTGATAAATTGTTGAGTTTTCTAGGATAGTCAAAGATAGTTGCTTATCTGGGCTTTACGTAAGTTTTGAAAACATCAATTTAAAACACACTTAGGTATATGCAGTTAAAAAACATTTCCAACCACGTATTCCTTAGGGATATATGAATATGTAGTAAAATTATAAAAGAATGCACAGACATTATAATAATTAATTCAGTGGGGTCAGTGGTGATGGAATTCAGGAAGGATGGCCTCATCATTGTTCATTGCATTTTTCTTTATATCTTCTTGCCTGTTTCAAGCATTGCATTATAATTGAAAAAGTTAACACGTGTTTCTAACTTACCACCAGGAAATTATCATCAAGAGTTCTGTGAAACTGCAAAAAGATGGAACAACAGTGTAGGCATAGATAACCTTTATTTTCCTCGTTCTCTGAGACTGCAGAGGGTGGGCCCTACAATATATTTCTAAAAATAAATAGACAGAAAAGCCCTCTGAGCTTCAGCCATGGTGGCTGATGGGTTGTGTGACCCTAAGCATGTCATTTTGTGGAATGGGACCCCAGGAAAAGAAGTGGACGTGACTTATGGAGTCCACAGCCTTCCAGATGAATAGGAAGAAAGCAACCTTGGGAATTTTCTCAGTAACTGGATGTAAAATAAAATATAGAGAGTTGGTTGGGTCTGTAATAAAATTCAGGTGCCACCTGTACTCTAGCACATGTAGCTTAAAAAAGGCGTTTATGTGATTCTCAGTAAGATTGGGTGTTTCCTTTGTGTGTCACATTCCTTGGCTTTCTTTATAATGCTCTTTGGTTAAGACAGCTACATGGGTGTAACTCCCAAGTTCCCTTTAGCGACACTGTTGTGTCTGTCCCGTGTCTATGCCCAGCTCAGCAGCCAGGTCCCATGGCAGTGAGTAGAAATGACTGCCATTTACTGCTGGCCATTGTCAGTGCTGGAATACCTTTTGTTTCTTCGGGGAGCCGTCAGTCATTGGCTCACATATTTGTTTAATATTTAGAGGTAGGATGAGTGTGGGAAAACAATAAGCGTGGCTTTCCTACAACCACTACAAAAGATGTGTTAATAGGAGACAATAAATGAATAATATGCAGTCACTGCCAGTCACCCCGCCATACAGAGCTAGCTAGGACAGTGCTGGCCAATAAAACTATAATGTAAAAAATTACATATGTAATTTAAAATTTTCTAGTAGCCACATTAAAAAATAAAAAGAAACAGATGAATAATTATAATTGTATTCATTTAAAATTTGTATTTATAGTTATAAAATGAATAATCTTAGTCATATTTTTATTTAACCCAATTCAAAGATATTTTCATTTCAATATGTAATCAATGTTAAAAATTATTCATGAGATTTTATATTCCTTTTCTTCATATTAAGTCTTAGAAATCTTGTGTGTATTTTATATCTCCAGTCAGCTGCTAAATTTTCATCAGAAATACTTGATCCTGTATCTAGGTCTTACAAAATTCACAGTTGAGAAAGATTCACATACCCCAGTTGTTCCATAATACTTAAGAATTTTCCAATAACTGAATCAGGCATCAGTTTTTAAATTACAATTCATTAAAATTAAATAAAATTAAATATTTGGTTTCTTGATCTTACTAGCCACACTTCACAAGTACTCACTACAGTGCAGAGCTAGGATTTACTCATGAACTTCTACATTAGATTTTTTTCCCCCCGATTCCAAGAATCTGTTTGTCAATATGTTTTTGAGGGTATAATAAAGATTAGACATATTCTTCCTCTTGAGTAGGTTATAAACAAGTAAAACAGATGTATAGTTTGTTTTGGGCTAAATGCCTTTTCTGAGTGAGGGTTGCAGCTGTTTTGATGAAGCTAATTCTGAGAACTCAGATGTAAGATGAAAGATTTAAGGTGAATAAAGTTCTCAGTGATAGTTCTTTCACAAATATAGTTAAGCTTAGGTTCAAAGATCCAAGTTGTTCTTACCTAACATGTGATACGTCACTTTCCAGTTTTTAGAGAAAAAGGTAGTAAATTTGGACAGAAAAGAAAGTTCATTCATAAACAATCAAACGGAACTTCAAAAAATATGGAAAATAGAATCTCACAGTTTAAATGAATCTCAAGAATTAGTTAACAAGGAGATGGTTAATTTAGGTACTGAATATATAATTTAGGAATGAATTTGAAACTGAGCAAACCAATTTTGAGTACCAATTGTATTTCATGTTTTTGACACCTCCTGTATCATGTAGGAGGATATTAATGCTGCTGGAAAGTTCTAAGAGCTCAGAGAAAGGGGACAAGGGTCTTTAGTGTTCCTCTCCCAGTTGCTGTCTTGTGTCGAGGAATTAAGGCCTGGGACTAATTAAATAGAATTAGTTCATTCCCTTAAACTCACAAACCACCAAGAATTCTCTGGGAATCCCAAAATAGTTATTAATAATGTACAGACACCTGATAGTTTTATCTGTCAAAGTGAGGGGCAGGGCAGGGACCAGGTCTGATCTGACTGCTATTTTGTGAATCAATCCTGCAGACCGTTCACTGTCTGCAGGAGGGGAATGGGAATGGCTGTCTTTTCCAACTGCATTCCTCCCAGCGCCCACTTCACTCTTGCCCGGCTCAACCTTCTACCCAGTTTCAGGGCACATCCTGTAAGGAGCCAGCCCTGGTGTGTCTGTAAAAAGTTCACGTCACTGTCCTGGTCAGGCATTCCCTGGAGTTGTCTGGCAGAAGCCTGCACCCACTGTGGCTCTGTCACCCTGCAGTGTCAATCACTGGGCAGGTGATCATTGTTCCCCATTGAAATGGAGACACAGTGGGAGTTGCCAGTACTTACATGCGCACCATGTGCACATTTGTGCCCAGGTATATGTGTGCCTTGGGGCAGTTGGACATTTCCTTCTATTGCTCTTCAAAGAAGTTGGAAAACTACCTTTTCTGAGGACTGGGAAGTTGGGAAAAATAGGGGAAAGGTATTAAAAAGTACAAACTACCAGTTATTAAAACCCCCCCTGAAACTGCCTTTTTTGATAAATACATGCACATTATGGAAAACAGGGAAATGCACAAAGGGCAATATAAACTCTCTTTATTCCCTAACTCAAGGTAATCCCTGCCATATCTCCAGCACTTAAAAACAGTCTTTTATGAAAAATCCCACTGGCTTTGTTTACGAGGAGAAGGTGTATTTATTAATTTTTTGGTCATAAAAAGAAGCAAACAAATAGCTTATACCTTAGGGGGCTCTGTGCTTTGAGCTCTCGGTTGAGGATAATTTTGCCATGGATTGCTATGCCTCAGGGCTTCTCTACCTACCATATTCCATATTTGGGTGCTTATTAAATGGGCATGCTTTAAAGCCTCATTTCCTTCATTTTATACATTTGGAAAGATCACCCCCTCCTCCGATTTGAAAGAGTCTTTTTCATAAGCTTCGACTTGGAATTATCTCGCCACCGCAAGCATTCAGACGTCCCTGTTGCTGGCTCTAGCATTTGATTGCCAGCATGGTATTTTTCTAGAGAGGCTGTTTCTTAACAGTTGTGTTTCTCTTGCCCAGGACGACGGGCAGGGAGTGTCTGCGGCAGCAGCTGTGGCCGATCAATGCCCCACCTGGTGGCCGCCGAGCGCCCGGCTCTGTCTTGTCCCTGGAGTCCCAGCCATCCCGTCCTGTGGAGCTGAGGGTCTTTGTTCCAGGCTGCCACGTGGGGCTCCAGCTGTTCCTCAGAGGACGAGGAACCGTGATGATACGCAGTTTGCCCAGTAGTACCTTTTGGGCGATGGTCTTGGGAAGAAAACACGGAAAACAAATGTAAAAGCTGAGGGTGACAGTTGGGATCTCATCAGCTTGGTGGCTGTCACAGTATATCCAGGAAAGAGGCTGTGGACATGTGGCTGACTGTGCCTGGGGAGCTAAAGCTGCACGTGCACGTGTGTGTGTGTGTGTGTGTGTGTGTGTGTGTGTGTGTGTGCGCGCGCGCGCGTGCGCGGAGGGGGGCAGGCATTTCAGGCTTTGTCATGTTATTTACTTGCTTCAGCTTTAAAAAAATTGTCAGTTGGTTGCATCAGACTTGGTTATTTTTCTTTATGGGTGCTTCTGTGAATATCTTTAAATTTCAGCTTAGGCTTTCTGAAGGGCTATTCACTGTGAGGAATAACCATATTATGGTCTTGCTTTTTTTTTTTTTCAGTTCCTGCATGAAATGCATACTGTAAATGCCTCCAGTGCACTATCTTAAGCCAATTGCCTGGATCAGGATTTCCACACACTGGAAGGGACAGAGCCGTGATTCGGTCACCTTAGGGTGGTACTGAGTGTCTGGTCGCTGTGTCCCGCTGCTGCCCTGCCTTGCCCCCTGCCAGTCCAGTTCCCAAGTCCTGAATCTTCATATAACGCTTCTGGGGTGAAGTCTGTCACTTGATTATAATGTCCAGCCAATAAAAGTGATTCGAGGCCTGAGACCTACCTGCTCCTGTCCTCACTGTATGCGCAGCTGAGGTCAGCGAACAGTGCACAGAGTCGTGGGGGCGCAGAAGGGCTCGAGCTGGCAGCCACAGGGTCGGCTGTGTCACTGGTCAGCAGGGATCCCCACTGTGTTTGGGTGTGATTGCTGAGGTCCTACTCTCTGATTGGCGGCATTGATTCCAGTGGAAATATGACCCTTCATGTAAAAACAATAACCCTTCTAACCCTAGAGTTCAGCCAGGAAACGTACATGATCGGGGAACCAGATGTCCCTCTTCTGAAAGACATTTTACAGCTGTTCTCTGGCCTCATTCTGTCTCCCGGAGGCAGTGGTCAGGCCTCACAGCAGGCTGGCTGGAAGTTTATCGAGCCATTCACTAATTCTGGGCTAGGGTTTTCTTTTTTTCATTTAAAAAATATTTATGCTAGGTTTTCAAAACTGCCAAATGTGGTTAAAACTTTCTCCCAAGGGCTGTTGGTGCGACACTCGATCTGATTTGTCAGTGCTGCATTGCCATCCCTGTTATTAAATATTTGGAAGAGGACCCCTAGCTCCTGAGAGCACCCAGTGAGCCCCCTAGCACATCCCCTCTATAAATGCTGTCTTCCTCCCTGACGGCTGTGCCACCCACAGCAGCTCAGCAAATCTGCCACTTGGACATGCAGGTGTTTTCCTGTGAATAAGACCCTAAGGCCCATTTGGCTACTTCACTACTCTGAGCTGACCAAGACCACAGGCCTCAGGGACCTGGGAATCTCTAACCAAGGTTGATTCTGCCACCTGCGTGTGCTCTGCCTTCACGCCTTCCAGCTGTGTACCTACAGAGATGCAACAAATCCCCAGAAGGAACTGTCGGACACTGATCACTCTACTGCCCCCAAGGTACCTGGATTTGTGGAGACCAGGTGCTTTTGAGGTTTGGATGGCTTAAGTCACCTTAGCCAAAGCAAAGTTGCAGTTTGAAAATCAGATCTAATTTCAAGCATTTTTCTCCCTCTGAAGTCTTAGGGAGGGGATTGGAAAATGGCTCATGTGCCTTAATTTACCTGGTAATTATCTATGTTCTGAGGTTCAGTGGGGCTTATAACTCTTGATTCTTGGCTTAAGGTCAGGACTCACAGTCTCAGATGCTTACAGGGCCAGGCAGGTAGCATAAATTACAAATTGAGGCAAACACTAGGGAATAGTGGAGATTGTGGCAGAGACAGCCATACCTCTCATCAGGTAAAGACATTTAGTTTTAGGTATGTGCTAGAATGTCTCTTAGAGAAGGGTTTTTAGGAATACCTTTTGGAAGATTAGAAAGGAGTAAATGTTGTAGTGGAATTGTAATTGAACACTTATACAGACTCAAAAACCAACTTATAGGCATTCAACCTAAAAAAACAAACAACAAAAACACCCTCAAACTTAAATCTGCAGGCATTCAGCTTGGGCATTCAGAATTTGCTTCTTCCAGGAGAGTCTTAAAAGAAAAGAAACATTTCTTGAGCATCTACTATGCACAAGTAATACATGCATTATGAATGTTACATAAATGCATTTTTATAAATGTTATCTCATTTAATGTTCACAGAAATGCTGTGAAGTAGGTCTCTTATTACTAGTTTTTAGGTCAAGAAACTTGGGCACATTGAGGACAAATCATCTGGGCTTACTCACCCAGAAAACGGTGGTATTGGGGTTCGACTTTTGTCTTCCAGCCCAGAAGTTCTTGGCTGTACTGAGGAGTTGCTGGGTTTGCGGCCACCACTGCTTCCGGCCTCCTCCATCACCCTTGGGCAGACTTTGCCCTCTCTGTTGGTCATCTGCCTGCTCTGGCCTGACTCTCTGACTTCCTGAGGCCAAAGCTCTTATCTGCATGCTGTGTTCCTTTGACGCCGACAGCAGAGACCTATTCTGCTCCCTGGGGGCTCTTGCCCCAGCCCTCCTGGCGCCTGGAGCCTGTGGCAGCCTAAAGTCTGATGGCCTGATGGGTCTCCTTGGTATAGATCCCCATCTGCTTGGTTTAGGTGTCTGCTAGGCATGGGCATAAACCTCAGTCCTCTGATCATGGCCACCACCTCAGGGCCTTGAGGCCACCCAAGGGCCCACTCTGGAGAGGGACAGCTGTCCTCTTACTTCCTCTGAACCACAACCTGCCCCATATAAGGAGGGCTTGGAAGTCGGCGGTGTGTGGGGAGGGAGCTGTAATTCATTGTTTGTTGTGTTTTGCTTCCCTCTCACATATTCCCAATCGTAAATGAATTAGAACATTAGGAATGCACCTCCTCAAGTGCCGCAGAACTGCTTTCCTGGAGGCGAGGTGGAAGGAGAGCCTGTGGAGCCAGGCCCAGGGAGAACTTTCCTACGGAGCGGGCGCTCCCTCGGTGTGCACAGTCAGCTGTGGCAGACAGTGGGTTTATTTTCAAGTCTTGTATTTTTCTCTGAGATCTGTGTTTAGGGTTACCGAGAGGCAGACTGTGGGAGTGAGGTGGGCTTGGCGGCAGTCACAGTGAGATCAGGCCTCACGCTGAGCTCTGCTCTAGCCATCCAGCTCTTTAGCCCACCCAGGCTCGGTTATGTTTTCTGGTGAAAGGGGCCTGCATTCTTATCTCCCTTCTGCCACTAAATAAGTTGTGAGTCTTTGGACAAGTGACCTCTCCAAGCTGCAGTCCTCATATGTATGAATAAGGAGAATAATGGAAACTTACAGGTTGTTTCAAAGATTAAATGAGATGATATCTATAAAGAGCTCCTTGTGATGTCCGCTATGCTAGTTACTAGAAGCATCAGACCCTTCACCATAGACTTTGAGGCTTGAATTTGGATGTTTTTACCAACTTGTGAAGTAGATAAAATCTGAGCTCCTTTCCACCCCTCTCTGGTATCAAGCAATCCTGTAATCTGTGAGCTTGCTTGTCCCAGAAAAGCAATTCCCCACTGTGCAAATATTCCCAATTCCCCACCATTCCTCAACTCTTTCATCAAACTTGATTGTCATTCTTACATTTTCCCTTTTCCTAAATCCACACCTGGGCTGAGGTATGCATGATTAGACAGGATGAGAATTAACTTCTTTGCAAGGATCAACAGTGAGGCATCCTTCTCAAGCTATTTGCTTTATCCCCCAAGAACAGAAGAAAGTTGTTTTGCTAAATGAATGAATTTCAAATGGTGAACTATCATACCTCTGAGATGAGGCTGTGGCAGGGAAAGGGAGAAGCCCCTTCTGGCGCCCTTTGGGGCGCACCCTCAGGATGGCTCCCCTGACATTGGCTGGTGCTGGCTAGGAGCGCCTTGTTAATCTAAGTTGAACACATTTTATATAGGATTTGAGTTGGCTAACAGGTGGAACTAGAAAAAAATATGAAGACATTAAAAAGTAATATAGGGGACTCTCTTGTCCCCTCCTGGCCTGAGCCAGGAGCTCTGTCCTCTCGCTTTATCTCTAAATAAAAATCTCTGCCTTTCTCTCCTAAAAAAAAAAAAAAAAAAAAAAGTAATATAAAGTAAGAATCAGGATAGATGTCAACTAAATGGAATGTCAAGTCCATGGGATGGAGGGGGGACAGCTGAATGCCAGTTTGCAGAGTGTGTGACTTGAGTAGTTGGGAGGGTGGGCCGTGCATGGACTGTGAGCTTCCAGGAAGGCAACTTGGAAAAGGAGAGGCAATCTAGCCATGAGAGAAAAAATTCATTCATTACTCTGGAAGGCAAAAATTTTCAGTGCTTAGCTGCATCCTGGGCCGCCCAGTCAAAAGGGAGATGTAGTCATCAGCAGCCACATCTTACAGCAAAATCAGGAGCAGGTTCCTAGTGTCCACTTTCTTGGCGTATGACTTCCAGAACCCTGTGTTAAGGTAAGCACTGCTGCCGTGGGTCCGTGTAGTCCAAGCAGACAGCTTGGCTGCACTATCTTTGGCTTGGGAGAGTGAGAGATGAGTTCAATTATGCAGAGCCAAAGGATGCATGAATTTTGAAGGAAATTCCAAAGATAGAGACCAGGCTTTCTTATTGTGCCTGGGAAAATTTGAAGAGGACAGGCGGTAGCTCATTCCTGGCTTGAATTTTCCGAGGCAAGCCCTGACTGTCTGGCAGGACCGTCAGTCACTAGCATAAGTGACATGGAAGCTAAGCCAGACCTAAGCTTGGCTTTATGTATAAAAATAATTACTCTGGGCAAGGGCAGGGGAAGGTAGTTGATTTATCAGGAGGAATTAGAAGAACTTGGCCCTGAACGAGGTCCTGCCCTGCCCACGGCTGTGCTCGTGGGTCCCCCCTCTTCCCTCTGAAATGCTTCCTGTCTTAGGTGCACTGTGGCTAGTGCAGCCTGTTCACAACATAGAAGGAACATTGGGCTAATCAGCTCTAAGCGTAGACTAGATATTTTTCCTGTGGATTAACTGCAGCATTTGAACATTTTTTGTAAGTAAGTGAAAACAAGGAAATACATTTTTAGTGTCCGAAATACCCTTTTTTTATTTTGGAAACAATAAATGCAAATGTTGAAAAAATTAAAAGGAGCCCAGTAATCTCCCTCCATGGCTTTGAAAAGTATTTTTTTCTTGCTTGTCAAAGAATGCACTCTCCTTAGTCACAATATAAAAAAAATTTAAAGGTATTAAAAATCATCCATGATTCCAGCACCCAGAGATAATCTCTGTTAACATTTCCTTTTTTTCCTGTATTTATATACACATCTAAAGCCATATATATTTTAATGTTGATATCATGTCCTCATAGATTAACGAGGAGAATGGTATGAACATCAAGATATGTTCCAGAAATCTTTTTAAGACAACTGAAGATTGCACATCCAGTTGGGAAAAAGGGTGGAAAGGTAAAGAGGAGCTCGTGGGTTGAATGAGATGGAGGGGGGGAGGGGGAGTGAGGAGGGGGAAACCAACACTGGTGGGGTCTTTTCAGGGAAAGGGCCGGAGATTTACCTTGACTGTAATTTCTGTTACCCCAGGACGTAGGCTATGGAGTCAGTGTTCCCGGGAGGACAGCTTGGGCTCAGAAGCCAGGTGGATCTCATATTGTATCGTGGCTTTACTTGCTGCTAGTTTAGGCCTCAATTTTCTCATCTGTAAGCTTCATACAGATCCTTCCTTCATGTGGTTATGGTAAGGACTTAAAGATGTAATGCATGCAAGTACTCACGCCTGGCATGTAGCAGGCCCTCGCACTGGTAGCTGTTATCAGTACTATTATCCTAAATATGAGTAAACTGAGTCTCAGAGGGAAATGTGCCTGAGATCACATAACTACTAAGTGGTAAAGACAGGATTTGAACTCAAGTCTGTTGGGCTTTGGAGCTCAGATTTGTTATGTTGCACTAGGTCAATGGCTAAGAGAAAAGATTATGTTTATTCAGTCAATAGTCCAACATATTTCATTCTTCTGCATTAAATGCCAGTGCTTCAGAGTTCCTAACAACCTTTTCTGACAGTGTCAAGGAAAGTGAGGCATTCTCTTCTCCGGATGTAAAGCTCCGTCCTGTCCTAGCATCTTACAGCTGGTGGCATCTACAGATAACAAGGGAGGAAGGGTTAATGTGTATATTTATTTTGCCCAGGAAAATGGCAATGAATTTCGTGCTTAGGGGTGCTGACTACTATTTAGCAATGAAGCTTTTCCCCACTAGATTAGGAAACAGATGTTTTCTGCTCCATTGAGGAGTTTTAAAGCCTGGAGATACTTAAGAGTTATTTACCAGGGCTGTTGACCTCTATTCTTGGATTATGACCATTCTGGCTGGGGCCCAATGCTCTAGAGCTTTTAATCTGCAGAAACTCTTTGTGTATTTATCCTACTTTGCTCAAAGTGACCTTTTAAATCCTTAATTCGTGGAAGCATAGTTCAGATTCAGGAATTGGGATTATTTATTTTTTCTCCTTTTAAGTCTAAATAACTAATGTATCAGGGTTCTTGCCTGGCAAGCCTTGGGATCAGTCTTTCCTTAGTTCAGTCCAAATCTGTGACTTCTCAGGCATTCCCACCTTCCTTTTGAAGGTGGTGTTTTTGGAAATAATAATAACAGAATCATATCAGCTAGAATTCATTGAGTACATGCTCTCTCAGGCAGGGCGAGAGAGGTCCTGCTGAGGCGTCAGAAACACCCCCGTTCTCAGTGGCCTATGGCATTTCTGTTCCTGCTCATGCTGTGATGCCCTGTGTGGGTCTTCCTGCTCACCATGGTCATGTAGTGACCCAGGGTGACAGAGGCTTCATCTCGCTTGCGTTCGTCATGAAAGCAAGATAGTAGTGGGAAGAGAGCATGGTGCATCCCTCACTGGCTCTTCAAGCTCATGGTTAACACAAGTCACATGGCCAAGACCTACTTCAGATGGAGCTGGGAAGCCCAGGTCTGCCAGGTGCCTGGAAGAAGAGGAGAGCCAGAACACACGGCAGCCCTGATGACTACCGCCCATCCTGGGCGCCGGACTGAGTTAGGTGCCTCTCATACGTCATCTGTGATCTTCACCCAATTCTGCAGGATACAGGTTCCTATTTCCATTTTAAAGATGAGAAAACAGTCTCAGAGAGGTCAAGTGGGTTGCCCATGGGCACACAGCATTGGGAATTGAAATTCATTCTGTCTTATACTAAAACTTATGCCCTTCCCTCTATACCACACTGCTCCTGACAGCTTGGACTTTCACCTTTTCCCCCAACTTGACACTTCCCAGGGATGATCATGTTGCCAGTTAAACCCCTCCCGTCATCAATTTTTATGTACCCTGTAGATTTTCTGAAATTGCCGTGGTAGGCTGGAATTGACAACTGCTGATGGTCCCATGAGGGTGATCCAGCTGGGAGCTGGTCCACTGAATCACATCTTCACGATATGGAGAATCCAGAAATCACTGGAGAAGAAATGGGGGTCTTTTGGGGCAGTCAGAAACTGGACACATCCTTGGTCATTGAACTGTAGGGGCCACCACATGACTATATGCGGCCAGGACACACTGAAGCAGTTACATTTATGTATAAGGGGAGCTTTGTGTTTTATTTATTTAAGTGAAAATTTGGTCAGGAATTTCCTTGGGCATGACTGGGATTGCAGAATTAGAGTACAGATGAAGTGCTGTCCTTGAAATGTCCCAGGTCTGTGGTCAGTGCATAGAAAGAAGTCTAGGTTTGTCTCGTCTGGCTGATAGAGACAAGAGTGTTCTCTTGGGTTGCCAGTCTGTGTTAACAAACCTACTGATGCCCGAGATCACCTCCTCTTGTTCTCCTAATGACTAGTGCCAGAGAAATAGTGCTACTAAGGGAAAGTGAGTGAGTTTCAGGACCTTGAGATAGATCTTGAAAAGCAATTTCCTGCTTGAGAAAACATTCAGAATTAAAGTGAAATGAATTTGAAATAGTAGATCTATGTCTCCTGTCTGGCCTTCCTACCAGCTCCTTCTTATTTGACACATACCAGTGCTAGTGTTACCTTTGTTAACTCACTATCATTTATTGTCATTTGCTGATTGAACGGCTTCTGATGGCAACTCACTGCATGTACGGTAAATGTCAAACACCTTAGCAGGGGACATGCAGTTCTCTGTGACCCTGTCTCCAACTACTAATCAAATATTCATAATATGTATGCAGTTCAGGAAGTTTCTGTGTGGCAGAGAACCCATTTTCAACTGCTGCCAAACAAAAAGGATTCCTGTTAAGAGGGCGTAAAGAAAAACTCGGTCTTCCTGCACTTCTCCTTTGTGCTCACATTGCTTACACTCACCACGCTTCTGATGGCAACGTATGTGAGTTTTCCCCCTTGATGTGCAATTCTCAGATGCAACCTGGTGTCCTACAGTTCAACTTAATTCTGACACCAGGTACGTGGAGATAGGTTAGGGGCTCAGTCCCATGATATGCCAGTTATAAGTAGTAGTCCTCAGGTGACCCACAGCTTCTGTTCAATTTGACTGCTGATTGGAGGTTCTGATGGTCTCCCCTTTGGATTTGGTTATTTGCTACAACAGGTTACAGAACTCAGGTTACAGAACTGACGTTTACCAGTTTATTATGTAATAAAGTACATGATGAAGAATACAGATGAACAGCCAGATAAAGAGACATGTAGGGTGGAGTCTGGGGGGTCCTGACCTAGGAGCTTCTGTCCCCACAGAGTTGGGGTACATCACCTTCCCAGCACATGGGTATGTTGACCAACCCTGAAGCTCTCCAAACCCTGTACTTGAAGGACTGCTATGGAGACTTCTTCACGTAGGCATGATGAGTTATTAACTCCATTTCCAGCCCCTCTTCCTTCTCAAGAGAACGGGGTTTGGGGCTGAGAATTCCAAGCTTCTAATCCTGGCTTGGCCTTTCTGGTGAGCAGCCCACTCAGGAGCCAGCCAGGAGTCACTTCATTAGGACAAGGACTCTGCTGTCACCCAGGAATTCCAAGGAACTTCAGAATTCTGTGCCAGGAACCTGGGTCAAAAGCCAAACATTAGAACAAACAAGATGCTCTGAGTGCTTATATCACTTGGGAAATTACAGGGGTTTTAGGAGCTCTGTGCCAGGAACTGGAGACATGTATCTATATTTTATGATCTCACAGAGGTGTTTTGTCTCCCCTCCACTGCATGACCTGCTGATCCTGAGGAGAGAAGCTGACCACAAGGAAGTCGGTGGACACGGAGTGGTCACATTAGGATGCTTTTTAACTGTTCACTGCCTGCAAACCAACAAGACCGAGGGCTTTCTTTGTTCCATAATAAGCCAGAAGTAAGCTCCTCACACTAGACCAGGCCTGAGGAGGAAAAGGCCCATGTGGTTACTGAAAAAGGGTCTAGACCCAGTTGTTCTGAGAGTCCTTGCTTGGTTGGTTTTGGGTTATTATCATGTCCTTAAGGAAGAAGAATTGGAAACTAATATAATGCACTCTGGAGTCTGCATGGACACTCCACCTCACTTGGGGATATTAAATATTTTATGGCTCTCATGACCTAAATCATCAAATCTTAAGTCAAAAATAAATGATTATATATAGTTTCCCAGACTGAATGTGGCCCCCGTTTGTGATGAACATCAAGATTCTGGGGCTCAGAATGGACAGGTCCAGTGAGCAGCACCTACTCATAGATGCCTTTTGGAAGTAAGTTCCCATGTCTGGCGGTGCGGCTTGCACAAAGGGCTTAGGGTTTGCGTGTCTCCTCCCCTTGTGCCGGGGAGTTTTCTTTGCAGCTATTCCTTGTGTGGGAGGAAGGCTATGCTGAGACACAGCCCAGAGGCAGCATCAACTCCTGGCTGTCACAGAATGCAGGGAGCAAGGAGGCTGTTTCTACATCCTGTTATATCCCAGTAATGTCGTTTGGCCTAATATAGGCTTGGTCGTGCCTGATGGTATAAGTCCACATTAGTGTGGAGGAAACATCACACTTTTCTGAGACATGGGGACTGGTCTAAAGGAAACTACCTATGATTCTTCCTCCTGAGTCCCCATGGCCAAGGACATCTTCTGTAAGGAACAATCATGATTTTCCCCAAATAGTGTTTATTTCAGCAATTTGAAAAATGGAATTCATAGGTTTTTGTCTCGTTGGGGTAATGCTCTATGTGTTGTGTTTAGCCGTCCCCCACTTGGTGGCTTGCTTTGGAAAATACATTTTTTTTTTTGGAAAATCCAGTAAGGTGTTTCCTTGAGTCAGATCTTTTCTTGGTATGCTTAATAGTAATTTAGCAGAAATTTTTAGCCTTGCACTGGCACTTCCAGCCTCACTGGGAGTCTGCTTTTAGCACCAGAACAGCCAGTGTGTGGGAGGTGAGGCTGGGTGTGGAGGCTGATTCTGCAAAACTGAGTGTGTTCCCCACATGTGCCCTCACATGCCCTCACTCTCCCTTCTCTCTGGCTCCTTTTTATTCCCCGCTCCCTTTTGTGCACTTGAGGGCATCCCCTGCTTCATTCATTAAGCCTTGCTCTGTCACTTCCAATGACATGCACATTCTTTTAGAATGATAAGTCTGATACAGACTTCATGCCCTGGAGCAAAAAAGAAATAGGATCCTGGACTTAACAGGCACAAGTGTGTCTTGTCTTTCTTTGCATTTTGTTCTGCTTCCATGAAGACCCAGGTGTGTGCAGCTTGGTTAAATGCCGAGTCTTAGCCTCGTCAGAAGGAGGTGGGCTCCACGCAAAGAGCTGTTTGGTATTGGCTGGTGGAGGAGTCACCGTGGCTGTGGTCAGTGGTGAGGGACCAGAGACAATGGCGTGAGCCAAATGGAACCTTTCCAGGCTTTGTGGTGTTTTGGAAATAATTTTTAGCTTTAACTTCAGTGACAAAGAACAGAGCAGGCATTTATTAATGGGAGAGGAAGATGGGTGGGCCAAGTGGTAAAGAAAGAAAATCTCAATGTATAATTATCAACAAATTGACATTATGACTCTTAATACAAACATACAGTGAGTATGTGTCAAAGATATTTAACTCAATAATGAGGGAACTAGCAGGATGGCAAAACTGATTCAAAGAAGAATATGGAGACTTAAGTTACACAGTCAATGAAACAAAAAAATCCCAGAGTAAGATTTGCTGAGACACAGCTGAGATATACAATGTTAAATAAGGTGACAAAACCAGGACCTCTAGTTCTTGGGACAAAAAAAAATGGGACAGAAATCATTTGCAACTTACCAGTCTTATACAATAGTATCTAATGTTACAAAGCCTAGTCCCTAAAGAGTAGTAAATATTAAGTCAAGCCAAGTTATCTTCTGTAAAGCATCAGGTTCCCTCATGTGACTTCGTTAGACAATGCTCTGTGTGACCGTGAAAGGGTCAGATTTTTTATTTTCAAACTTTGGGGAATTTTTCTTGACAGTACATATGGAACCATTGAACAATTTTCTGATTTCTTGTTTGATATTTATTGTAAATGGTTAGCTATTTCAGGGGTGCCACTCGCCTGAATATTGTTTCAGTTTACTCTATCCTTCTTTCTTCTCAGTGTGATACACTGTGACTGTTTTCAGGGATAATGGCTCCTAAGAAAACCATCTGGACTGATACTCTTTTCTTGTCCAGCTCTCTTATTTTTTCCCTTTGGTCCAGGTTGGATTATTTCAGACATAGGGTAAAAATGTATATCTTTAAATTGTGTGATCGTTTCTGGGAGGGCATGATTTAGAAACAAAACTATTTTTTCCAGATCTTGTGAAGTAACTGGGTTTAATACAGGGAATGACTATTATATTTTTAAGTATAATATAAGCAATAACTTCTTTAGTTTTGAACTGAAAACTTTGAAATGCTCTCTTTATTGTCTCCTAAAACAAGGTTTTCTTTGCTAATGGGTTGATCTCTTGGGCATGTATAGATACCCAACACACAGACACACATACAATAAACTTTATTAATTTAGACTTTACCAGAGAAAAATCATGTGACCAATTCAGATACACTAGTTTCTTGTTTAGTATAAAACTAAATATCATGAAGTCCTTTGAGTTCTTTTAATGCTTGCTGTGCAGACTGTTTTATGTGTCAATTAATTAATTTAATTATATTTCAGGAGGCATGATTTGACCCTCAGTGTGATAGAACAACAAACAGTTTCAATGGATTTCTACAGTCATTTAATCTTTTGGAACTGGTTAATCTCAAAGAAGATGCTGCAAAGTCAGAATCCAAGACAGGGACCTTAGAAGAGGGATTGTCAGGAATCGGGGGGTAGGTGAGCTGGGGTCAGAGTGAAGAAGCTAGGAGCCGTGAGTCCAAAACAAGACCCAACCATGTGTTATCTGTAACATACCGACTTTACATATAAAGGCACAAATAGATTAAAAGTAAATGGATGGTGAAAGATGTACCATGCTAATACTAATAAAAAGAAGTGGAAGTAGATATATTCATGTCAGAGGGAACAAACTTCAGAGCGTGGAAACTTATCAGGGATAAAGAGGGGCATTACATAATGATAAAGGGGTTAATTTTCCAACAAGATATAACAATACTTAACACGTATGTACCTAACAACAGAGCATCAAATTACATGATGCAAAAACTGATAGAAGTGCAAGGAGAAATAGATGAATCAACTATCATAGTCAGAGATGTCAACGTACCTTCAGAAATGAATCATGAGTGAAAGGAGAGGTGGGGTGGCGTGGGGCTGCCAAGGAGACACTGGTGCTCCAGGAATTCCTAGATGTGCATATTCAGGGTGCTCTTTTCCTAATAATTTGTTTGTGAGGATTAAACTTTTATTTTATGTCAGGTTCTAAGGTTCTAGGGATTTTGGGGTGGTACATCCTGTCTAGTTCCTCCAGGTTGTGGTCAGAGAATCCATTACAGCTATTGGGTCAGGGGTTTGTTAAAAATATGTAGATTCCTGGATCCACCTCGGATTTAGTGAATCAGAATCTGGGGGTGGGTCAGGGAATCCAGGTGATCCTTAAAAATTTGAGAACCGATGAATTGAATGTTGTGTGACTTCTGCCTCACCCCTCATCCCTTGTCCCAAATGAAAACAAAGTATTCTTTCATTGCAATCATCTTGGCTTCTTGTTAAGACAAAAGCTATCAGTTAAAATGAGTCATACCAAGGAGTAAATGACTAAAAGACAGCTTTCCGGAGGGTGTTTGGAGTTTAGGGAAGAATTTTTTGTTATTTTGGGTGACTCACCAATAAGGCCCAGCATTCAGTGAGAGCTTTTTGATCTGGGGCCATGAGCATTCCCCCACTGGCTTCCCGGTTTGCATTGGCATTGAACCCCACTTTTGAGAGTCATCAACTTTCTCTTAAGTTAGATCCTTCATTTTGTGAGAACTTCCCTTTTCCAAGCTAGGCTGGACAGGAGGATTTCTTGGATGGGACTGGATATTTTGGTTCAGAAAGCCCTTGGGCACATTGACCAAGAAGAAGTAAGAGGAAAGTCTGTGTGTGATGCTCATGTCATACCCTGAATGCCAAGCATGCGTGTGCCTAGCATGTGTATTTCAGTCTTTTCTATCATTCTGTGTGTGTGCACTTACGTCTATGTGTCCATAGGTATGTGTGTTTATAATATATATCGCATATGATACTACAGTCATCTTCTGTACATACATATACACAAAGATAAAAACAACTGTCATTGCAGTGATGTTCCAGTCTCCACATGGGTGTCTGCAAAACTGGAGAAGCACTGAGCAAGGAGCCCTAAATAAGGGATTGAGTCGTTAGCTCTTTTGTTAATTATAGTTTCCTTTTTAAAAGAAAGGTCATAAATCACTGATCATGGTGCAACACTTTTTTCTACTTGCTCTACATTGGAAACCATAATCACTAAGCTTTAAGATAGTGGGAGAGAATTGTTTGTAAACATGGCTTGTGTCTGCTTTGGTATGAACTAGTTTGTTTGCAGAAGCTTGTTAAAATGACTTAGTGATCCAGAAACCTGACTGGGTTACTGTTGGTTAAACAGGAAGGGATGTTTTAGTTGAGGTTTGTTGGATTAGTGCCACGTGCCAGGTGGGGCACCACGTGCTTCACTTGCACCATCTCAGTTAGTGAGGGGCATTTGCCCCAATCCACAGCTCAGGAAACTGAGGCTCAGAATGCCAAGTGGCTTGTCCCAGGTGACACCACCGGAAGGACCAGTGCCAGTGGTGAACTGCAGTCCTGTTGTGTGTGTTATCACTGCCTGGGATAACAGGCCAACTTCTTTTCTTCTGACCTGGGGGACCAGTGTTGCAGCACCCTGAAGGTGAGCTCCAGCCCCACCTGAGACTCAGTAATCAGGGACCAGAACAACCCAGTGAGGAGCAGTGTTCCTTTCTCAGTTTGGGAGAATCTGGTATTTGTGGAAGCAAATTGCTCAGCCTGGGGTCTTCAGGAAGAAGTTTACGAGAATCCTTGTGCCTTCCTTCTGTCTGGGTGTCTTAGCACAGCCTCTGCCGCCCTAAAGAGGAGGTGGTAAAGGGGGAATTTGCAGAGCTAAGCAGAGTGATGGCTTTTGACTCATGCTCCTTAAAGAGTGTTGCCGGTAAGGAAGACAAGAGAGGGACAAGGCACAGTTCTGGGAGATGGCCCAAGTGCTCTCTTCCCTTTATCTTATGGTCTCTTCTAACCTCTTGCTTCCATCGTTATTGCTAAATATGCAAACTTTATGACGTGGTTAAAGGTCACTTCCACCCATATCCTTTATTAATATAATGCACTAAGCAAGCTGCAATTGGCCTTCTTACTGTCCCTAGATTTTTTTTCTATAAAGAAGCATTTAAAGAATGAAAATGATTCTGGTGCTTTTATATTGCACTTGAACTTACATTGCACGTGAACTTATATTCATTTTATATTATACTTACAAACACATATTTCTGCAGCTTCAGGGTGAGTGATTAGTGGTCTTTGTTTTAAACATTTAGCCTGCTGGGCTGGACTGGACCACTTGGAAAGTTCCAGCAGTCTTGGGGCCCTGGATGGCATTTTGTGCAGTGTGGTGGTGGGGTTAACTCTGATTCACACATAAGACCTTGGAATGTGTGTGGGCTGGTGGGAGTGTGGGCTAGCCGTGCTGTGGGGAGGCGGCTACACAAAGGGCATACGGTCACATTCCTCTGGGGCCATCAGGCAGGCATGGTGGCTGCTTGCCACCTGGCAGAGCTCTCTGGTATTCTCCTGGGAGTGGATTCCTGGATTCCTTGGTGCAGGGGAAGCACAGTGACCCAGGCAGACACTGCCTCTGCCTCAGTGGCAAGGCCAGAGCTTTAGAAGCGGTTGATGGAGCAAGTGGCAGGACTTCTAAAGGGATCACCATCCTGGGAGGAGGCTGGGCATCCAGAGGGTGCAGTGCTTTGACTGGGACTCTGCCAGATGTGTGGCACAGTCCCTTCCAGCTGCCAGATTTGGGAGTGTATTAGGGAGAGGAAATTGGGTGAAAGATTCAGGTAATACTCAGGATGTTCGCTGCCTACAATTGTCTGTGCTTAGAGCTGCCATGGGTTCTTTCTGAAGAGTCCCAGGGTGTCTCTGAATAAGCAAAGCCCCACATCTAACTAAGTGTCCTCTCTACAGAACGCTGTGCTAGCAGCTGGCAGGCAAGCAAGTTTATGACTCAGTGATTTTTTGATAAGAGCTCATTCCTGAAAGGCAAATGGAAACTTCCGATTAGAATTCAGGCCAGGTCATAGGGTGAAATTACGGAAAAATAACATCAAATGCAGGCACACAACCGGGAAAGCCAAAATAGTAAGGGAGCCGCAAGACTGAGAAATGAGAAGGGGCATTAGAATCAACAAATCAGAACAACGGAGAGGCCAAGGCAAGGGACATTTTGACACTTTTATAGGTTCAGCAAAAGCTGATACTCCGAACCACTAAGATAGCAGCAATGTCACATGCTTAATCTCAGTGTTAAAAAAAAAAGAACTAAACCGTAAAGCTGTGAAAAATTATAACCTGTGAAATACAAAGTAAAAAGTTGAAATAGAATAGAAAAGAAGTCCAGAATGGAATGAGGCAGAAAAGGCTTGAACACAAAATAAGATAGATTCAAACTTTGCAATTTAAGTTTGTCCTAGATTTTTTAAGAAAACAAAGATGATCTTGGAGGGCAGAACAAGTCATCCTAACTCCTATTCCTGGAAACGTACAAGAATAAATCATTCATAAGGGAGCAACAGACATTTGGAAGCACATGTGGTGCTAGTTTCATTTTTGCAAAACAAGAAATACATTACACCAACGTTGAATTCTTTATGGCTGGAAGTCTTGTTGGATGAGGGAGGTAGTACATCTAAAGTGGCTGATGTTTTGAAATACCCACGCTATTGGACAGTCCCAACAAGCTAGAAATGCACTATCTGAAATACACATGTTCCTTAGATGGGTTCATACAAGGCCAGTGGATCCCATCTACAAGGAAGTATTGCTCAGTGTGAATTTGCAGGACATACTTTGTAGTGGCAGAAGTGCTGTGCACTTTAGGAGATCTCAGCCCTGGTTTGTAGGGTAAAGAGGAGGGATGAGGCAGAGGAGCAGGGAGATTAGTTAGCCAGGAGTCTCTTGACGTTGTCTCAGCTACAGGTGTTGAGGCCAAGAGTGGAGCTAGAGCAGCTTCAGGTGATAAGGAAGAGCTTGATGAAAGCGTCACGGGCTGTGCACAGTAAGACTGGATTTAGTAGGTGATCAGTGATGGAGAAACAAAGGAGTTTATGGAGGTTGCGAAGTCTCAAGTCTGAGAAACTGGCCAGTGGTGGCGAAGAGAAGCTGTTGGTGAGTGCTGGGGTGAAGGGTGATTGGGATGGTGAGTTTGGCTTGGGACCTGTTGATTTACAGGTGAGACATCAAGTCTGGATATAGAGCTTGAGCACCATGTGCTTCTCCATGTAGAGGTCATCGTTGGATTAGGGGATGCAGTGAGATCCCTGAGCTAATGACAAACAGGTGAGAGACAAAGACCCATGTCCAGGAAAAAGAAAAGGGAGCTCAATGGAATCTGAGAGAAGAGTTCCAAGAAATAGGGGGCTAAAGAGCTCCCACTGGCTGCCTGGCATCCACACACGTTCACCCTGGAGCCTCAGGAGAGCCTGGGAGGAGATGTGGTTGCCCCAGTGGTACAGATGAGGAAATAGGTATGCGGTTAGAGACCGGCGAGGAAGTGAGACGGAGGGACAGACCAGGCTCCTTCAAGAAGGGGAGTGAAAGCCAGATATCCAAGGGAAAGGAGAGGCATTTCTCCTTGGGGAGCATGTTTGTCCCCTGAAGGGAAGGAACAGGTGCAGAAGGAGATAATAAAATGAGGGCTGGCGATGGAATACATAATTGATGGGGCTGAATTGAAAAGCAGGAGGTGATCAAGACAGAGACCAGAAAGGAAGCTCTCTGTGGACAGCGCACCTCCCTCCCAGCAGCGGTGCAGCTGCACGGTTAGGAGAACGACAGATATGAAAGGAGTTCTGGAAGCTACGGCCAGTGACGCAATCTGTGACAAGAAGTTTTAACTGTTTATTTATCATCAGAAAATTTTCTGTGGTTCATCCATGTTGGTGCTCATGAATTATAGATAATTCAATACAAATAAAGCCAGCCTGGGTTAGGTAGAGATGATTTTAATTAGCTCTCATTTTTTTCCAAGGAGACTGTGCTAACATTAGTTGCTGTCACATGAGGTTCTCTGTTTTTTGCTTTTGTTTTTAGCTTTAGTGAAGAATAGGGCTACCTATCAAGAGCAACACCAGAGGGATTAATTTGTTACTATGCTTATGTCATACCAAGATCATAGGTTTAACCTGCACTGTTGTGACTGAGATTTTTCTGGGAAGAAATATGGTGAGTATGAATTTGGGTTGGGAGTTAATGGGCACCGATCTGAGCTGTACCATTTCCCAATGGTGTGATCTTAGGCTAACAGCATCCCTCTGTTTTCTCTTAACAGTAAGGTCATAGTATACCTTACAATGATTTTATGATAATGAGAAGTATGTGAAATATACCTAGTGCTTGCCTTAATAAATAGTGGAATTAATAATAATAAATCACCGAATGACCTGAGGACTAAATGTTTTTATTTACAAAAGTTATCATAAATATGAGTATAATGTGTGTGATTTGTGTGTATATATGTATATATGAACTTATTTTTCCATTCTCTTGTTGATGGATATTTGAATTGTTTCCATCTTTGTTCTTTCCAAACCGTGCTTCTGTAAACATTCTTATGTATCTCCTGGAGCCTATGTGCTAGACATTCTCTTGGCTTTCTCCTTGAGAGTGGATGCCAGTGGTGCCCACCTTTGCCTCTGCTAGGTAATGCACCACATTGTTTTCTGAAGTGGTTTTGCTCATTTATACTCCTACCAGCAGTGTATGAGAGTTTCTAGTTTCTCTGAATCCCACCAACCTTTGCAAATGCCAAAATATGAAATATTTGCCATTCTCATGGGTATGAAATGGTACCTTGTTTTTTCATTAGTATTTCCCTGGTTACTGATCAGCTAAGCAATCTTTACATGTTTGGTGGCCTCATGAGTTTCCTGCAAAGTGCCTATTCATGTTTTTGCCCATTTTTTCCTTAGATTATCTTTTTAGAAGGTAAAAAGGCACTGAGTCAGGCATAAATATACATATGCCAAAGTTCAATAGTGATTTATACTAATACTGATAGTACTTTTATTTTATCTGACAGAAAAATCAGGCTTATAGCCTCTACCTTCTAGTTGCTGAATGATAAGTACTGACTGAATCAAATAAAGGGAGAAAACAAGTGTGCCCTTTCAGATGTACAGTTAGTGCATCAAGTGTGACTGTTCAAACTAGTAGCATGCAAGCCTGTTTTTCCCGGCATGCCCCCTAAGGACTGTGTGCCCTGTCTAACCCCCCTAGATGGATCCCTTCTTTAGGGAAGGCAGCCCCTCTGACCTCCTGGGTTGAGGTGATGGGGAGGGAGGGCACCAAGCAGAGTTGTCCCCTGCTGAGGTAGAAGCTGCTGGCTCTCTGCACCCTGCCCCAGAGGCCCCAGGGTGCCTGATGAGTGCAATCACGTTGGCTGTTCCCACCACGCCTGTATTCCTCAGCCCGTTCCCGTGGCATGTGGATTCTATAGGACGTGACTGGGGCCCAGGAATCTGAATTTTGAGCAAATGCTCTAGGTAACTCCTATTTGTAAGTGATTTTGGGAAATCCTACTCCAGTCTCATTCCTGGAACTGAGATCCAATGGGAAGGCCTGTTGAGTACTTTTCTTTGTACTTCTTTGGCATAAACCTAGCTAGGGAGCAGTACAATTAGGGGAAAACTGGTGGCTCTAGGAAGAAGTGTTCTTGGCTTCACATAATTGCCCCTATCCAAGTGCTCAGGCCTGTACCAGAGTCTCCTGGCTCTCTCCGCCCTGCAGCTGGCCCCTGGGCCCCCCGACCTCCTTGGTGTCCCCACTGCCAGGTACAAAGACACGTGATGTAATTTTCTGCATAGCCCAAACTGCCTCTTCCCCACTGCTGCCAGGGCAGCTTTATAAATGTCTTCTGCATAAGACCTATCATGGGCTTCCCAGGACTCCTAGGGAAGACTAGCTGGCAGCTGGGTCCTGGAATCACACGGCTCTGCCTGGTCCGGGTCTGGCCCTTCTTCTCTGAAGCACCTTCTTTTACCACTTCTTGCCTGTCATTAATTCTGTGCTTCAGGCATACTGATCTCTAGCTTGGGGCGTGGGACCACCTCTCACTAGTCATTGGGCCTCTCCTCCGCATATAGGAGATGCTCAGCGAGAATCCGTTGAATGAGTAAGTGCTTCCAACAGTCCAGGTACTCGGCTGGCTGCATTTTGCTGTTCATGGCTATTTCCCTATTGAGGCCAGTGACTCATTGCTTTTCCAGATGGTGCCCTGTGGCCTGAAGGGTTGGCCCCACTTTCCACAGTGCAGCCGACTTGCCAGGGGGAGCCACAGAGGAGTGGGTGGTTAGCGCTGGCATTGGAAGACTTCAACTTCTTTTAACCCAATTTAGGTCAAGGTCAGTGGGCTGAAAGTAAGCCCTGGATTCTGCCATTCCTTTGGACGGCTTCTCATGCTTGTGAGCTCCTGTGCATGCCTCTTCTGGGGGAAGTCTCCGGGGTTTAATAGCATCTTTCCCTCCTGAAGCCATTCTCCACACAGGCGCCAGATTGGGCTCCCCGAAATGCATGTTTGGGGTGCCCCGCTCTGGTGGCTCCCTCTCCTTTCAGGCACAAGTCCAGATCTCCCATCGTGGCTCATGAACAGGGAGCCCAGGACGGTCCACACCTTCTCCCGTTGCCCCTGAGTGTCCCTTTCACTCTCAGACGTGTCCTGGTTAGGACGATACCTGCCCTGCTCCTAGGGCCCTGCAGGTACTGGCCCTGGCCTCTCCCCACAGCCTCATGCCTTACCGTTCAGCCGAACCGCTTGGTTGTGAAAATGTGCTCACACCGCTGGTGGGGTCCTAGGCCTCCAGCTCCGGCTGCTGCTTCTCATTTCGGGGACCTTGTTACCAGCTCATGCTTGCATTTACTCTGGACAGTTATTCTGTAAACTAAAGTATATGTCTATTTTAACTTGTCATTACTGTACATTCTCTAAACCCCTGCAAGATCAAATAATGAACACAATGGTTTGTGTTTTCCCTCAGCACTTTGAGCAGAAATGTATTAACAGTTGCCTTAATCCTTTAGTGGACTGATGGGTGAGGCATTCTGCTCGTGGGTGAGTCTAGATGAGAGAAAAGTTTGCCCATCCATAATAGTTATTTTGTTTAAATGTGTCCCTCCTCTAATCTGTTCATAAACTTGTTTTCCCCTGTTGGTTGGACAATAGCCCAGGACAGTGGAAAGAGTATTCGCTGCAGAGCCAGAGAGACCTGGGTGAGCCTTAAGCACCTTCTTAGTTCCTGTGAGAGTTGGTATTCACACCTGTAAAAATGAAAATAGTAAGATCTACTTTGTGTGGGTAGTTAAGACAATTAATTGAGACAATGTTGAAATGTTGAGTTGTGTACACCTTGATAAGATTTTCTCCTTGTTTTCCAAGCCTAAATCAACTGAGTTATTTCTGTTTGGAAACAGTGGCAGTGCTACAAATATATTATTTGGCATTTACTTGTGGCATGATGTTTTCCTATTGTGATGCAATGTTCTGTTTTTAAGCTGGGAGGGCTGGTTTCTTCCCCTTCATTACTCTAAATATATTTTACTAATGCATCCATGTTGAGTCCCTGCACTTGCCTGACTGTTCCTCTTTGAGTTTCCACCAGGTCCAGGATGCTAAAGGACTGCTCTTATCATCTGAAAACAGGGCTGCTTCAGTTATATCAGTCCAGGCTTTCTCTTAGGGAAACCTTCATTGCAGATGGTAAAAATGCGGCAAAGAGAGAGATTCAGGGCTCTGGGCATTTTTGCTGTGAATTTTGGAATTTTTTAAAGCCAGAAAGTGCAAAGGTGGAGAGGTAGGTGAGGGAAAAGGATTTAACAAGTTCTATATTGTCTAATGTTCCATGTTCTGTACAACTGCAACTTGAACATAAAAGGTGCTCTTTTTATGAGCAGGGGGAGCATTTACAATCCAGCCCAAGGGCAGCATTTAACAGCGTTGCTGGGAATCTTCTCCAGCCTCCCAGAGTGGTCCATGGACCAGGACCATGAGCTCCACAGGGAGCTGGTTAGAAATGCAGTCACAGGCCCCTCCCCAGACCTGCTCAACCAGAAGCTGCATTTTAACAGGATCTTCAAGTGATTCAACGCACATTAAAGTTAAAGGAGCTTTGCTTTTGGCCAGCACTGTCCAGTAGAACTTTCTGTGATGAAGGTGGTGTTTTGTTTTAACTAACATGGTAAGTAGCCATATGTGGCTGACAATTTGAAATAGAGCTAGTGCAACTAAGGACCTAAAGTTTAAATTATAGTTAACTTTAATTAGTTCTGTGTGGTTGTGGTCACCAAACTGGGCAGCATGAGACTGCGCCAGGTTTGCTTACAGGATTCCCTGGGCGGTGATGTCGGCTCCCGTCTCCACCAGGATGTAGTCCGTTCTCCCTGCACGTCTGCGGGTACAACTGCATAGTCCTTGTCCACGACTGTGGTCCTGTGTACAGCCCCTGGAATGACTCTCAGAGCCTCAGTGTTTCTGTCCACTTTCCTTCTTCTCTGCAGATTGAGAGCAATTAGCTGGTTAGTCTCAGAACTGGATAGGGGAATAAAACTTAACCACAAACTGCACTAAACCAACATAAGACTTTGAAAATTACCCTTTTCGAATTGTGTTGTTTCTACTATTTCAAAAATCCCTGAGGATCAGAAGACTTATTTCTCTATGAGGCCCCAGGAAACTTGTCTCTATGTCTTCACTCAAGCGCTCCTCCTCTGTCCTCCTGGCCTGAGTGATGCCCGATGGCGGACATCTACTACGTAAGTGCCACCTGTGTTGTGATGACTTAAGCAGGTGCTGTACCTTTAAGACTTCTCTTGTGTTTCTACCTCCTCCATGCTGATCATCTCTAATCATTGTTCCAAACTTAAATTCTTTTTATCAAATCTGACAACACAAAACACTTGCCAGCTGTTCGCTGGTGATACGTGGCTAAGTGAAGCTACAAGCATCTGTTCTGTCTGGAGTAACCCTCATATTTCACCAAATGGAGTTCTCTGACCATCTGTCTCCTCCTCCTGCGTGACCTCAGAGTTCCGTGGAGGTGAGGGAAAATCAAAGAGCCATTTGGTGAATGAGAATCAAGCTTGTCTGTGATAGTAAAGAACCTTTATTCTAAAATTGAAATTTTTATTGACAAATGTACATTTGATTACATCTGAGAAATGTTTTGTCATGATATAGGGGAGCTTGTCATTTCTGTATACTAATTTTTGTCCTTAAATATTGCCTGTCTGATTAGAAGGCACTTGGATTTGGACTCTGAGAGTGGGAAGGGGCTGGATGTATCATGCTGTATGGGGAAGTGAAAGGTCTTCTTAGGGATTCCCTGGGCGAGTCTGCAGACAGCAAGCCAGTCTCTGCCTCTGGGCCTCTCTACCCCTGCAGCCCTCTCAGTCTCTGTCCTCGGTGCTGCCACCACTCCAGTCTACTCACCTGCAGCTGTGCTACCCCGTCACTCAGAACACTGGGCGGAACTCTTATATAGAGTCAGTAGCAACGTATTGCCCACACATGTGTAGTGAGCTAGCCAACCAGGGCCAGGTGAGAATCCTGGCTATAGGAACCTTCACTTTATACACATCCACTTTATGCTGACTAGCCTTTTAAGGGAGTTCTGGACAATGTGGTGAATTATCCTTTGCTTCACTAGCTTTTCCACTCACTGTCACCACCCACCAGACTTTCTCAGCTGCCTTCTAGAATTCTGTGTCCTGCATTAGAGTTCACAGGATAACAGAGCACATGATCTTCCAGGAAGTTAAGTGCTGGCTGGACATTCATTTTGGGAACTGAGTCATTAAGACATTGTGTTTTTGGCAAACATGGACTTGCTTTATAGAGAGAAATAGGAGAAGGATATGAATTTCTATTTTAGGCCAGAGATGAATCTTCACATGAAGGGAACATGCAGAATCTCTAGCCCATGATCTACTGTAGGTTGTTTTGTGGCATAGTTCAACTCAGTTTCCCTCATCTCTGAAGAAAAGTGCCTCCAAGAGTTGGTATAAAGGGTGAAAATTTGCTTTAAAATAATAGTAATACAAAAATAAATATAGAACAAATTCAGGTGAAAGAGATAAGTTGGCTGATGTAGATGCTTCTTGGAATAAGGTAAACACCATGAACAATGAACCTTCCAGATCTTCCCTGTCCTGCTCCCCAGCATGCACACGCATGCACACACATGCATACACACACACATGTGCGCACACAGACACATACTCACCAGCCCCTCATGATTATGCAACCTGTGAAGACTTCTCTGGCATGTAACATGCTTGCAAGATCAGGGACTCATCATAATGCCTGATAAAGGTACTCCGAACAATCTTTTAAGATTTTTCCCTTTCCAAAGTGAAAAAAGTTAAAGCAAAAGCAAACTCAGCCATTGGCTTTACTTAAAAACAGCGTGTATTTCAAAAGTTAGTTCTCTAGGAATGGAAAACTCCCAGTTCAGAATTAGAATTAGCCTTGGCTTATGTGTCTGGCCACTGTCAGAGATCTTATTGCCCCCCAAATACATCTGATTAACACGTCCCATAGAAAGTACTGATATTTTTAGACTTAGGTGTTTTTAGTCAATATTCAGTGAATACCCTTGACTGAGCAGTGCCTGCAAAAAGGCACATTTTGAAGGGCAGTTTTGTCTTAACCTGGGAAGAGATTCCACTTAATCCCCACCCCCATGGTCATGTTCTTTCCTCTCTGTGTGTAGGATCTGGGGGACTCCCTCCAATGACTGTTTGAATTGGTGGCTTTCTCCTGTCCCTGGCCCCATCTCTCATCTTGGGGACACCGGCAGCTTACCCCTCCCTATTTCTGGGCCTCACCTGCTCTTCCTTCCATGTTCTTCCTGGAATCTATGGCGTTGAACTTGCATCAGTAGCCAGCATCCCAGGACAGTAGTGGTTGTCAAGGTATGGTCCCAGCCCAGCAGTTTCAGCATCAGCTGGCATGGTAGGCAAACAATGGCCTCCCAAAGAGGGAGGATCACATCCTGACCCCTGGGACCTGTGAGTTTGTTAAATAGCATGGCAATGGGGAATTAAGGTAGCGTGTGATCCTCAGCCTGCCTAGCAGCTGACCTCAAGATAAGGAGAGTAGCCTGGACTGTCCAGTTGGGACCAATAGCATCGTAAGAGTCTCAGTGTGGAGAAGGAGAGCAGAGCAGTCAGTCTCAGAGGGGTGTGCTGTGAGAAGCACGTGCCCAGCCATCGCTGGCTTTGGAGAGGAAGGGTGCAGGCCACGAGCCAGGGAATGCAGGCAGCCATAGAAACTGGAAGCAAGAAAATGTGTTCTCAGGTAGAGCTTCCAGGGAGGAATGCTGCCCTGCAGACACCTTGATTTTAGCTATTTTGGACTTAAAGTTGTAAATTCTGTAACTGTAAGGTAAAGAACCTGTGTTATTTTAAGCCACTAAATTTCTGGTAATTTTTTTATAGCAGCAATAGGAAACTGATACACTTGGGAACTTCTTAGAAATGAAAATTCTAGGCTGCCCCCACTGCAGAACTACCGTTATCAGAAACTCTGGGGGTGGGGCCCAGGAATCTGTTTTAGTAAGCCCTCGGGGGAATTGGATGCTAGTAGAGTTTGAGAGTCTCTGCCTTAAGGCATCTGTTTTGGAGGCCACTTTAATGGGAGGATCTGGCTGTGGGATGCAAGGAGCTCTTCAGAGCAGGAAATGATGTTCCTCCTTGAAACCTTGGTGGGACAGGGTATTGGAGTTCAGTTTGCTGTTTGTGTATTCCATTAGTTGTATCATGAGGGCTTTGAAGCTTCTAACATTATGTATAGTGAGGAGAAATGTAGATTTTGTAGATTTTGAGATTTAATTGACATTTAACAGTGTCAGGCGTACAACATGATTCAATATTTGTATGTATTTTGAAATGATCACTACACTTCCTTGCATCTGCCTGCAGGCTCTCCCTTTTCCCACCTAATTCAGAAGAGGTCTGTCTCCTGTCTGAACTTGCCCTCTCTACCTGTGCTCTTGTAACACCCTTGTCCAATATTAAATATCCCATTCCTCTGGTCTCTTTAACACCTGGCCTATCTCTTTGGCTCTCATCATTTCTCAGCCTCCTGAATATATGTCTGTCTTTCTTATCTTAAATATCCTTCTGTAGTCTGATCTTTCCCCTTCTCCAGCTATTAGGGTCTTGCTGACGCCTTCCTTTTCTTGTTAAGCTTGTGGAAAGAAAAGTCTTCACTTAATGTGTCCCATCCATGGCTCACTTATCTTCAGCCCACCTCCTGCCCACGTCCCACTATAACTGTTCTATGAGGAAATGGCCACCAGGTGTCCTTAACTGCCAGATGCAAGGCATGCTTATCAACCTTGTTTAATCTTCTTGCAGTATGAACACTGTGACCCTTCTTGGAATTTTCTTCATGGCACTCTCTCCTGTTTTTCTGACCTGACTTGCTCTGCACATCCTTTAAGTGTTGGTGTTCCTCAGGGCATCCTATAGAACACCTAAAAAAAAAAAAAAGACAAATACTTTCTTTGCAATATTAATTCTTTCCGTGGCCTCAACTGGTTGACTTCCAGATCTGTATTTCCATTCTAAATGTCTCTGAGCTTCACACCTTTATATTGAAATGTCTCCTAGAAATCTGTGCTTAGATGTCTGCAGGCACTTTCAGCTAATGGTTCAAACTCACTGTCTTCACTCTCTGTGAACTTGTTTCCTTATCTGCAAGATGAAAACATAGGATCAATTAGTGGTTTTCAAGCTATAGGTTGTGGCCTATTAGTCTGAGAAATAACTTAGAGGATTGTATCAGCATTAAAACGAACAAATGAGCAAACAAAAAATAGACACACATATGGAGGTGAGTTTGCATTAGAACGTAAGCTCCATGAGGATAGGCTGGGGTTTTTTTGTTTAGTGTTTATTGTTGTGTTTTTAGCATCTAAAACAGTGCTTGGTAGATGTGTTGACTCAGTGCATATTTGTTGAAAGAATGAATGTGTACTCAGTTGTGATGTAAAATGTATATCCTACTGTGGGTTGTGATAAAAAAGATTGGAAGCTATTGGATTAGATGACCTCTAAAGTACCTTTCAACTCATTATAATATAATTTCATTATCCTTCCATGTTCAGTTTGATTTTTACCAGTGGCTGAGATCTGTGGCAGAACTTTTGGTATTTTCCTTGTGTGGTGCACATTGGAGAGGTCCAGATGGGAGGAGAAAGGTGATATTTGGTGTATGTAGCCAGGAAGATACTGTGGACTAGAGGAAGTAGTGTAGCGTGGGTCAGATGGCTGTGTACAGACTCGCTACTCAACCGACTTTCTTAGAACATTTGTGATGTGAAGCAGGGCGGTGGACTGTGCTCCTGTAGCTGGCCAGTCAGCTTTTCAGAGAGAGGTTTTAGGGCCATCCTTTAGCCTCTTTAACTTATCACAAGTGGACTTGTATTACGGAGGTGGCCGACTTAGAGTGGGTGGCAGGCTTAAGGCCAAGTGCCTCCCAAGGAGAAGCAAACAAAGGTCGCACATCCAGTTACTTGTTTACTTAACATACCTTCAGCCTACTAGGTGCCAGACCCTGTGCAAAGCTCTGAGCGTACAAGCTGAACGAGACAAGATCCCTGCTCACATGAACCTTCATCCTAGTGGAGGAGACAGCAGACGTATATTGATAAATACACAAGATCATTTCAGGTCCCTAGGAGCCTCCTGTGCAGAACAGCTTGGTTTTGCTTTGTGTCATAATACAGAGCCATTCGGAATAGGAAGCAGCTGAGCAATGTCCCTGATCACCTTGCAGACTGAGGTCTGTGAAGCAGAAGAGTGCATCAGCAGGCTTCTTAATGGACACTTTTAAAGCCTTTTAAGAAAATCAATGTAGACGCATCTTGGATCCTGCACTAATGGAAACTGATTGAGAAGAGTTAGCGTAAGTGATAATGAGAGAGTGGACTCTTTGGGGTGGACGGGGCAGCTGAGGAAGTGTGTTGTGATGGATGGAAGACCAGGGAAAGGCTTGGAAGGTCCCTTACAAGCTGTTCAAACTAAGCAGTACCTGTTAAAGCAGAAATTTACTTTGTATTTCTGTGTGATCACCTTCCCCAAGTGCCCACTTGCTGGTCCCAAAATAGGTTGGGAGAGAAGTTGTGTCCTTTACTCCTGAGGATGTCTAATTCACTTATGGGCAGGAGTCAGCTCTATGTCCAATCAATAGAAAACAAATTATGCAGGAAGTTATCTTGGTTAGGTATATAATAATAAACTACACCCTTTTCCGTTCTTCCTCCTTCTCCTTCACAAATTGCATATGAAAAGGGAATGTAATGTCTCCAAAGCATCTCCTTTTTCTGTTTCAGGAGCACAGTTTTACTCGCTGTGGTAGCTGTTCATTATTTAACCCTCACATATTTTAAGGGATTCCAGGCAGCTTACAGGGGAGTGCCAGCTCGCTTCCGCTCTTCCCTCCAGAGCCACTCTCTGCTTTCTTTGCCTCAGAAGGCTGACCTGATGCAAGAGTGACCCTGTTCTTTGGCTTCCATTTGGATGCGACCAGTGGGAGGTCCCAGATCGGAGGCCACGTGGATATGAATGTGAGGTGTGGAAATTTTCACCCTGGATCCTTCCCTGTGCAGTGGCCTTGAGCTGCCTGTGCTCTTGAACCTGTGATCACAGATTCTCCTGGGGCTGCTGCTCTGCCTGAGCCTGCACGGGACGGGATCCCCCGGTACCTGCTTCCTCCCCCATCCCTTTATATCTTGTTGGTGTGTATGGGTGTGGGGTGCCCTTCCACTCAACTCACACTCTAGTCAATAATCCCTTTGGAAAAGAAACCTTCTTGAAATACTCTAAATTGAGCCATCTGCTTCCTGTGGGGATTTTGGCATATATGAATACCAAAACATGTAACAAAGAGATAAACACCATTAAACTGAAAGGTGTAGGGACACAGAGCTAGGACGTGAGATAGCCATGATATCTGTGCACCTCTCTGTGCGTATTAGCCACATGGATATCTGTCTTTTATGAGTTACCTATTCAAGTCTGTTGCCCATTTTAAAGTTGGGTCATTAGTCTTTTTGTTCATTTGCAGGAGTGTCTTAAAAATATATTCTTGACATGAGTCTTTTATCAGATACAGTATCACAAACCTCTCCCAGCCTGGGCTTGCCTTTCCATGCTCTTCTTGATGTCCTTTGTTTCACAGACATTCTTCTAATGAAGCCCGTCTTCTTGTCTTTATTATATGGTTAGTGCTTCTAGTGTCCTGATTAAGGAATCTCTGATGACATTCTCTTCTACCTTCTTCCAGAAGCTTTATTGTTTTACTTTTTACATTTATGTCTATGATCCATCTGATTTTTTTAAACAGCTTTATTGTGGTATAATTTACATACCACTAAATTTACTCATTCTAAGAGTACAATTCAGAGATTTATTGTTTAGTTAATGTAGAGTTGTGCTACCATCTCCACAATCTAATTTTGGAACATTTTCATAACCCAGAAAAGAAGCCTCGGGCCCATTTTCCGTCACTCCTTCTTCCCACGCTCAGCCCCAGGCAACCACTAATCTACTCTGTCTCTGGATTTGCTTTTCAAATGTGGGGTGTGTGTGTGTGTGTGTGTGTGTGTGTGAGAGAGAGACATGTGTAGTTATTAAGCACAAACCTTAACTCCAAGCTTTCTGGAAGCCAGAACAAAAAGGGAATCCCAATGCTTTCCATTGTCCTTAGGGCTGGTCGTGGTTCCGGAAGAATTATTTGTATGAAGCCTTATAAAAGGTGCTGGTGATATAATGGATGATGTCTTGGCTACATTCTGGCACAGGAGTCAGAAATCTTGAATAGTCTTTTCTTCTGTTGCCATTCTCTAAGGCTTAAGGGGTTCCATCTCACCTCGTGGAGATCAGTGAAGGCACTTCTGTGAGAAGCCACAGTAACATTTATGCCCATGATGTCTGATGGTCTAGAGGAACACCCAGGAGGACCCGAGGAAGCTAAGGAAGCAGGCAGTGTGGTTCTGTTAAATACCACAAGTCTGAAGCAGACTTTTGCAGAGGGCAGATCCCAGGCATTTCCACAGCTGGACTCTCTGATGGGAGTGTGCTTCAAGTGCTGAAAAGCTGTATTGTTTAGTTTTCTTTTTCTCAAACTTTTCCTAGCTTTATTAAGTACGGTGAACAAGATAAAAACTGCATATATTTAAGATGTACAATGTGATGCTGACATACATATATTAATTAACACATCCATCACTTCACGTAGTTACTACTTCGTGTGTATATGAGAACACTTAAGACCTGCTCCCCTAGCACATTTCAAGTACACAATGTATTAACCATAGTTGCCATGCTGCACATTAGGTCTTCAGAACATTTACCCTTTTACTTACATCTCCCCACTTCCCCCAGTCTCAGCTTCTGGCAACAACCTTTCAACTCCTGGTTTCTGTGAGTTCACCTCTTAGCTGCATTGTTTATAAAGTAGAATCCCTGTGCTGTGTCTACCCACCGGACATGCAGGTGACAAATAATGTGTAATGTAATAGTTGTAGTGCAATAGTTTTGTCTAAAACTGCTTACTTCTCATCTAAGTAAGATGTTAAATTATGAGACTCAGATTCATAGTTCCCACCTACCCCTCCCACCACCTCTTCACTCACCTAACAAAATGGCCACCTAGTTTTACAAAGGGATATCTGGCAGAGTAATAATGGGCTGTGCTTTTGAGGACTCCTTCCCTCCCTCCCTAAGGAGTTGGCAGATAACACCCGAAGGCCTTGGTAGGGTGGGTCAGGGCCTGGTGCAGATTGGAGCCTACTTTCACCTCAGGTCTACAGGATCTGGCCACGTTCACCTTTGAGCTCATCTACTCCTGTCTCCTTTGCTTTCTCTGCTCCAGCCTCATTCCAGCCGCCCTGATGTTCCTCAGACCACGCCGAGCCTCCAGCTAGAGCACTTTGCAACCCCTACCCCATCTTCCTCCTGCCCCGGGTGCATTTCCCTCATTCATCTGTGTGCCTAATTCCTAACGTCCATCAAGTCTTTGTTCAGATGTCATGTACTTAATGGGGCTACTCTGACAGTCCTTTTGAAAACTGAAAACTGCCTCCCCTACCCCCTAAATGCTTTACTGAGAGATTCCTGGATGCATGTAAGGAGAGAGCATGATGGGATGGAAGAAATGTGGATTTTGGAACTAAATCAAACTGGAATTTGAAATGTATCTGTTGGCTCTCGGGGGAGGGGAGTTCCTTACTATTCGCCTGGGCCTCGGTGTCCTTGAATGTAAAACACGGTGGCCTCACAGTGTTGCTGCTAGGTAGGCTACTGTAGGTGAAGCACCTTGCCCAGGGCTTGCACAAAGCGCATCTCAATAAATAGATATTCTGATCCCTTTCTCTCTCTAGCCATTTTCCTTCTGCACTAGTAGGGAATGACTGACTTAGATATTTCTGGACATCAGTTCCAGATGAAGATTAATATTTTCAGAGGGCAAACAAGCTGATGTTAAAGTTGAGCCTTTAATATGTTAATGGAAATTGTTACGGTTAGCCTTCTCTTACCTGCTCCAAAATGATTTTGTTAAAAGCCTGGGAGACGAAATGGCCTGAAGCATTAGAAGCACAGATGAGAATGGACTGTTTCATACACCAGGACTCCATCAGGCAGGTGAAGATACAGCCCTGAGGAGGGTAAGATGAGGGTTTTCACTTTTGCCTCACACATTCCGAGGCATCCGGGGGGCACTGCGTCATTAGGAATCATGTTCTGAAACACTGAGGGTCAGCAAAGGTACCACTTGGCTCTGGGATACATATGGGATTCCAGTCACCAAGCAGCCAGCCCTTCTGGGCTGGCCTGGCTTCATTATTCTGCCTGTGGAGGGGGAGCAAACCTGCTCTTCTCAAAAAGAATGTAATGTTTCCTGATCCTTTGATTTGCAAAAAGAAAGATGAAAAAGCACAGCATAGAGAATATAGTCAAGAATGTCATAATGGCTTAATATGGATGGTAGGGAGCCTATGGTGGTGAGCATTTTCTAATGTAGCTGTGGAATCACAGTGGTGCGCACCAGAATCAATATAATATTGTATCCCAACTATAGTTCAATTAAAAAGAAATCTTGGTGGAAAATGAGAACAAGATTAAGAGGGCTCCCAAGCTGGAGGGAAGGCTGTCAGTAGAAAATTGAGGGCTGGGACTGTGCTCATCCCTTTTGCATGTAGCCCAGTGAATACTCAGGAAGACAGACTGGCTGGTTGGGGAACAGGAGAGCTTACTGAAAGTGTTCTTAAAGTGTGCATACGAGTGTTTGAGGTACATCTACGACGTGATGGAGAAGAGCAGAAGTTCTGGAGAGGTACAGAAGAGAGCTAAATATGTTTTGAATACAGTTCGTATTTGTTGTTTGAGCCACCATTTTCCCATCTGTAAAATGGGGATAATAATGGTGCTTCCTACCAAAATGTTGATCCAAAATAATCCCACCAAATTGGGTGAATTAATCCATGTAAATGTTTGAGCACAGTGCTGGGCACATAGTATGTGCTCAAAACATTTGCTCTTATTGAGACAGTTGGACGGTTGCCATTGTATATAAGAACGTGTTGTGGCCAGTCTACTGTGAGGAGTCTCACATTCTCTTTAAAAAAAAGTTCTTGTTCACCTTCTTCTGAACCAACGTGGAAAGAAGCAGGCACTGGTTTCCTTGTGCTGATGGAGTTTTTTTCCCCTGCGTGGGGGCGGGCAGAAGTTGGGTGATGAGGCAGAAAGCCACAGTCAGAGAGCAATTAGGACCTTAATAAATGGGTGTCCGATGGAATAGGATGAAATGCCAGAAAAGAAGGTGCTAGCCAAGGGCAGCGATCCCATTCTCAGACTGGTGGCTTGTAAGCCCTCAATTCCACGTGCCGCTTCTTATTCTGGGTTGGATGTGGGGTGCACTTACAGCCCCATCTGCCGCCGTCCCCGTGACCTTTCATCTCACGTTCCCACCTCCGTCAGGGCCCCCCGCTGGGATCCTGGCAGAGGGGAAGTTCATGCCTGGAGACCCATGACCTCTGTACTCCCGAGTCCCTGCTGACCTGCGGGGAACTAATGATTTTGAGGGGAACGAGTGGAGTGTGGATTTGTCGCAGCATTCTCCAGGCTGCCTAGGGGGCTGACACCCGGCCGACCCGGTGTTACTGTTGGTTCAGGCTGAGGGGCAGCCCTCTTCCATCTCTTGTCTTTCCCATTGTGGGCTGCAGGCATCCATCTCCAAACCGACTCTGAGTTAGTCTCTCCTGTCTTCTGTGCACTTGAGTGGTTGATCTTCCCATCAGTGCTGCTGTGTGGATGGTGCCCAAGGGTGTCTGTGGGCAGCTGAACTCTGTGCTGGTAATTGTGATGAAAGGAAATGATCAGAGGGCTCAGCTTGGAGGGACAGAATGACTTCAGTAAAAAGTCAAGTTGGGAGAAATAAAATTTCGGTCTGATACCAAGTGTCATGACAAGGAATGTGAGTCCCCAGACCCAGGCTGGAAGAGAGATTGAAGCTCGATTTTCTGTAAAGTGACCTAATTGTGATGTCCATTGACCATCCTTCTGGGGTGGTTGGACGTTCCTCATCTGTCTTTCCTCAACTTCCCCCACTTGGGGAGGCACATCTGCCATTGGCTGTATGTCCATATCTGCTTGTCCCTCGGATGTGGTGGATATTCTCAGGACGTGGGAACCTGGTAAGGACTGAAAGCCCAGTGCTTGAGGGAGTCTTTCTTCAGTTATACCATATCCTTCATCCCTGATGTTTTTCTGCCAACAGAGACCATATCCGGTGAGCAAGCCCAGACAGAGTCTGCCTCCTTCCTTCCTTTTTAATCTGGAAGAAATCTTTTCCATGTGATAAATTAAAGATAGACATTCTTTGATACTCCCATTGAGAGGGAAAGTATATTAGCCCTTTCCTTGAGTCTGGCTGACCTTAATGTCTCACTTGTAACCAAAAGAATGCAGCAAAAATCGACCATTCATAAGAGACAACTTCTGCCTGGGAATGTGCATACCAGGGGAAGCAAGTTACCAATTAAGAGAGGGAGAGAGAGAAGGGCAGAGGGAAGGACAGAAGGGGGACTTTTCCAGCCTCCATCTTTTCCACCCAGCCCAGCCCAGCCACCAGGCATGCGGGTGAGAAATCTCCAGATGCTTCTAGCCGCTGTTGCCATCTGACCTCAGCACTGTTACGGGGGGACCCCCGGCAGAAACCACTCAGCTGAGCTCAGTCAGTACACCGAGCCATGAGGAGTATATTAAATTGTTTTAAATTCCTATGTTTTGGAATAGTTTGTTACATGGCAATAAATAATGGGAAAAACATCTCATATTCTGTTCTGCTCAGTGGGTTTAGAGATTTGGAAACAAAATCCAGGAGGTCTTGTCAGCTATTTATTTTCCTACTGTCACATACATCCTCTGAGGGGCGGGATGGCAGAGCCTGCTCTCTCTTAAATGGGGGAAGAAGTCTAGGTAAGGGGAGGAAACATGGGGATTTAAGAATCTCCTAAGTATCTAAAAACATTCACGAATACCCTGTTTAATTTAGACTGCTCTTAGGATGTACTTCTACTGTTGTACTCTTGCTGGAGACGGCTATTTTTGGCTTTGTGAAGTTGATAGGTAAAAATAATATTTGGTTATGGCTTAATATTTTTAATGACTTACTACTATGCACAAATTATTCTGTGAGGCCCAGTGAAGGAAGTGAAGATAAGTTTACCTGAGAAAATAAAACTTGAAAGAAGTGATGAAACTAGAGTTATACAGCCTTATGCAACACCAATAAGAGAGGACTGAGGCAGCCTTTCATCAATTACTAGGTAAGGTCAGAGGACAGAGGCATCCGTGAGGCCCCGGGTAACCTGTGAGGGCGCTAGTATAGGGACAGGCCCTGCAGCAGATTCTCTAGCCTGAGAAAGCAAACACATGAATAGTTTTGATAGGTAGAAGGGGGAGGCCTTTATTCATGCAGGGGAATGGCACGAGAGGAGCCAGGGTGGTGGGGCATTTTGCAGTGTGAGCAATACAGTGAACTGGAGGCAAATGTGGAAAATAAAGCAAAAACAATAACAAAAAATAAAACACAGATGCACACTACCTACGTTTCTGGATTTGCCTGTTCCCTCCAGTTAAGTATGTTCTCCCTGACGTTGACTGCATTTACTGATCACCGAGTGAGGACCCTTTGTCATCCTGCTCAGTGTCCACTGCCCAGGGAGGCACCTTTCTGAGCTGCAGCTTGTAAGTTGGCACAGCGGCACTCAGGGGCTGAAAGATGTGTCCTGGTCCCTGAGGGTTATCACCATGGCCTTGCCTTGGCCCACAGGAGGAAAACCCACCTCTTCTTCGTTTCTCAGTCTTTACAGTTAACCAGCTGTTGTTACCTGTGTGGGCCTTCTCGCTCCCAGGGCGCCTGGGTGAAATATTTGGGGTGCTGGTTCTCCTCGTTTGTATAATGCCTGTGTATGTAGACTCTGCAGTGGAGCACTGGACCCAGAGGAAGGCTTCTGGACAGGTCCTCTAAGACCCTTCTGTTCATCGTAAAGAATTCTTTGATCCTGTCGTCTCTGACTTTTGTCCTTCTCATCTGCCAACTTTTGTAGATGGTGAGGAAGGATTGAGAGGTCCTTCATAGAAAGAGGTAGGAGCTAGCGGTATGGGGTGGAAGGAGGAGAGGGAAGCAGGGCAAATTGGTGCTCCGTGACTGCAGGCAGCAGAGGAGGGTTGTGTTCCATGCGCTAGGAAGCTTAAGCGTGCCGTTCCTAAGCTGTACTGTTGATCTGTGTTTCTGATTCCTAAACCTGGCTGCCTTGCCTAAGTGTTAAAGCCAAGTTCTCAGAGTGGTGTGTGTGTGTGTTTGAAGGGGGTAATGGAATGTGGTAGAATTGCTGCAAAAGATAAGATAAGAAACTGAACTTACTGTCTGATTTAATCTGTAACTGAATAAAATTAGCAGAATTTTCATCAGGGCAGTAAGAGCCAGTCTTGCAGCTTTGTCCCACTTGCAACAAACTGTCAAGTTGACAACCTCTGTCAGCTCTGGCCCTACCCTCTTTGCTGGTGTTGGCTAGGAGGAGGGGTGACGGACACTTCCAAAATAATTTCCCTATCCCGGACCTGGCCCTTCTGCATCATCATGCAAATTTCAGGGGCCCCCACTAATTGTGGTTGGATGTAAATGAATCAGTGTGAGCACCTGCCGAAGTGGGGCAGCCCTCTGCTGTGGAGGCAGCGTGGAACCCAGGAGGGCTGGAGCTCGGGTCTGGGGTGGACGCTCGCCATCATCCAGGTCAGCCCACTGTTGCCTACCTGGGCACCTGGAGACCCAGAAGGGTTGGCAAGTTGCCCAGGGCCGTCAGTTGTCCGAGGTAGGCACTCTAAGCCTGTACTTTGAGATCAGAGACCTCTTCACTCCACCCAGCATTTGTCTCTTGCCTGCTTCCTGGATGAAAAGGAGGCAGGACTTTATATAGTCTAATATTTAGACTATAATATTTAGTTAATATTGTATTAACTAGAATAATTCACAAATATGATTTGTGAGTCTTAAACATACTTGGCCTATGGGAGGATGGTACCTTCAGAGAGTAAACCAGTGATTAAACCTTGGTGATTAGGAAGTGACTACTAGGAAGAGACACATTACTCTGATAACCAACATAATGCTTGTTATTTGTAGAAAAGCTGGAAAATGCAAATAGGCACAAGGAAACTAAAAATAACTCATCTTCTACAGAAATCTCCCATCAACATTTAAGTCTATTTTTTTGTATCTATGTGTAATGTGTATATATAAATATGTGTGTATAAGTATGCACATATACATAAAAAAAGGGAATTTTACTAAGATCATTCATTCCATCCTTCTTTTTTTCATTTTATGTTGTATTTTGAATATCTTCACATGCCTTTTTAAGAGTGAATCCCTGAAGGGATTCTCACTTTTATACTTGTTTTTGAGCAAGCATTTCTGTGCATTCTTATGTGTTTCTATGGTGCATCGACTCTGTGTTGTGCATTGCTAAACAATGGACCAAAATGTTTTTCGGATATAAAGAGCTGGTGGATTGCATCTGGTATTTTCCTTCCTTCAGGAAGCTCATCTGCTGCAGAGTAAAATAGGCAGGGGAGAATTAGAGAAGAAAGCTGGTTTCTAATAGCTGATAATGGCTGTTAAAATTCACATCAATCATTCTCTATATTTTTAGTTTCACAAAAAAAACAAAACATCCTTGGCTTGGGTTGCTGTGTAGTCAGAAGAGATGTAAATATAACCAAGATGTTTTTCCTCCTTTGTGACTAATCACAAGGAGAAAGGGGGAGCGGATAGTTGGGGAACCCAGCCCACGCCTTTCAGTCTTTAAATGTTTTGTGATAAATTGTTCTTGTGTGTCTATGCGCTCAGGAATCCCCCAGCACACAGAAGGTTGTTTCAGGGGTCTTAGGGGTTATGTGGCCTACAGGCCAGCTAATTGCCTGACTACTGACATGAGAATCTTCTAGAAGGACATTATTGAATTGAGGCATCAGGCTTTCCCAGAGTGGAAATTATGGACCATGTTGGATTGTCCTTTTGCCAGAATAAGGAATAGAGTTTGAGAGGAAAAAAAAAAAACTCCAGCTTGGAAGCATTAGGACTGAAGGTGGGTGGAAATCAGACATTTCTGGAAGGTCACCCACCCAAGTAAGGCGGGGGCCAGGGCTGTTGGAGGAGCAAATGACTCTTTGCGTGCGCCCTCACTCACAGTCAGCACTCAGTATTCTGTGGTGGTGACTCCTATTCTTACAGCCTTTGTCATCGTACTTGTCATGCTGAATTATAATTTACGGTACGGTGGCCATGTCAGGCATGTGTCTGCCCAAGCGGTGGAAGACATTCTGGGGCTAACCTGCTGTCCTGTGGGATCTCCTCTTTCCCTGCCCAGAGTTCCTAAGCTTTGTCAGTACTGCTTGGACAGGCTACACGAATGTGACCATGATATGCTTTGGGCCATTGCAGAGTCCCTTTGAAACCATGTCACCCCTTAGTTCTAAGCACATGTGAGTGTTTAAGCTACCCTTTTGCCTTGACCTTCTCAGTTTCTCCCTGCTCCTGTTTCCTGGAGAAGAAAGATTGTTTCTTGCTGCATATAAAGCTACTAACCTACATCTTAATAAGGGAGAGTAAAGGGATGGGGAGATAAGGCCTTGTGGGTTTGGAGTTGGGAGGGAATTTTGGGGTGAGGTTTTATGGTACCTGGGGGGTACAGGAAAATTTGGAGAGGCTAAAGGGGTTTGGGGACATGCTGTGGATTAGACCTTGGATACTCTTAAATGTTCCTTGAAAACTAATGAACAATTGAAGCCAACTTTTCTGTTGGCTTTTTTTTAAATGTGTCTGTGCTGTTCAGAGACTAAGCCATGTGGACTCCCATGGATATATTAGTGCTACATGTATATAGTCTTTCTATAAGCTCATCTCTCTTCCCTTGTTTAGTTTTTTAATTGGTCTGTGTTGAAGGGCTTTTTTCCCCTCACCTAAGCAAAGCCTAACTGTGTAAGTGGTGTTGAATTTTTCCATAAGCCATTCACCAGCTCTTGTTCTGTCTGCTTTACCTCACTATCTTGGATGGGCCAAGAGCTGCCCTATCTCAGAGACTGAGGGATCCATCTGCCTAAGGATCTTGACCAGTAGACAGGACTGTGAAGGGGTTCTATGCTTAATTGGACCTGAGTTTTTTTTTTTAACTATTTGTGCTCAGTGTAGACAGACATCTGTATGCAGTTTCAGAAGGAATTCTGTCTTCCTTAGTAAGCTCCTGGTTCATTAAGAATTGTATAAGTAGAAACAATCGCTGTTCTCCCTAGGTATTAATGGCAGCTCCTAATTGACAACTACCCTATTTTCCCTAAAGTCCTATATTCTCAATTTTTAAAACAATCTGATCAGGTGATTCCAGTTAGATCCTGTACTCCGAACTCACGGAATTCCTTAAACTGTCATGCCCAAGGTAAACTCATGAGGATAGTAAAGTGGGGGGCAGTGCTGTTTTAGGTGGTGCTCTTTGGCTTGGCCTGAGGCATTGATTCATCTTCTCTCCTGAGTGAAAATTTTGGATGCAACATGCGGAAAAACCAGTTTGTGCTAGCTGAAACAACGAGGAATTTCGTTGACAATATTGAAAGCTCACAATTATGGGGTGTTTCATGATCCATAATCGGAGACACAGATTGTTCCCCCCGGGAGTATCTGACTCCTCCCTGAGTTGCTTCATCCTCAGGTTTGTTTCAGGATGGCTGCAGCCTCACACTTTTATTCTATAACAAGGTCCAGGGGGAAGAGAGTGAGGCTCTTCCTGAATTTCTTTCGGAAGAGTGAACAGGCCATCCAGAAACTCCAGTCAATTGCTGCTCATATCTCATTGGCCTAAACTGGGTATGTGTCTTTTCCTGAGCCAATCAGACAAGAGGGGTGGGATTACTCTTGTACCACTCAAGCTTGAGCCCTGGATGGCAGGGGTGATACAGTTTCCTGAGGCTCATGGACTTAACATATACCTGCGTGTGTGTGTGACGTGTGCATACCTGAACAAAACCTGGTTGCTATAGGAAAGACAAAGGGGCCTAGGGATGCTGGGCAGTTAACTAATGACATCTATCATGTGTTTTGTATTTTATTAAACTGCCTCTCTCCAGGCCTGCTGATGTGGTAGATAACCCAATACTCCTTCCTGCCGATGTCCAGATTCTAGTAACGGGGCACTTGATTCTGCTCCCCAAATCTATTGTTTTTTATCTCCACATAAAGAATGAGAGCTGATAGGCACACTGAATTCCTATAGTAATAGCTCAGGCATAGGTGTTGGACTTGGGTTTGGCATACCTAACAAACTTGACATTTCTGAGTCCACTTAAATCTGGAACATGGGGAGAATATTATCTCAGTGGGTTGTCAGATTAAATGTAAGATTAAGGTGTATAACAGTTCTTGGTATACAGTAAGTGTTCAATAAATAGTAATTATTATGTTCCCTTTTTTAATTGGAATATAGTTGTTATATTGGTCTCAGATACACAACAATGTTTCTGGCAATTGTATATCTACATCACTAAATGCTTGCCACGTGAAGTGTAGTTACCCTGTTACCACCCCAAGATTCCGCAATCTTATTGGCTATAATCTCTATGTCTTACTTCCATTCTTATGACTAGTTTGTTTTATATCTATCCCCTTCTCCCAGTTTATACCCCCGCCATCACTCCCCACATGGTAACCACCAGTCTGTTGTCCATCTCTTGTTTCTTGAAGGTACCTATTCAACCTCAACCTTGGTTTGTAGCAATTCATTAGGTATTTTGGGGTTGCTACTCTTTTCCTCACTTAACCAATATTTAAAAGGTAGCAAAATGTCTTGGTTTAGTTTTAGGATTTGAGGATTGAACTCTGCCATAATTTTCCTTGAAGACAGACCATGGCTGACTGCACCATTTGATTTCTCTTGCCCTTTTTCTTTAAGCATGAATATATTGTCTTTACTTTGCCACTGAATCAGGGAGCTGAAGTAAGTACGTCATCAACAATTAGCTGCAAGAGGAGTTAAGCAAAAGAATTGAGTTCTTTGTCTCTTTGTTCACTTTTTCTCCCCCAAAGGCCAATTCCTAGAGGTGAATACTGTTCCTTTCAAGTTTGTATCCAGTTTCATAGATCCTTTTAGATAGAAAGATGTAAGATTCAGATTATTCATAATACTAGTAATAGCATCTTACACTGGTTAGTGCTTCACAGTTTGCAAAATGCTTTCACATTTTACAAACCAGCTTTAAGGTCCGTGAGATTCTAAATTGCATTTTGCTCCCTATTCATCTCTAATCTCTGTCCCATGTCCAGCATGATGGCTGTGTGACAGACACATGAGTGGCCTCAACATAGCCCCTTGGGTAGATTTTGGAGTTACCGTTATTCTCCTTTTATGCAAGAAGGAACAAAGTCTCAGATTTTATGACTTGCTTAAGGCCAGCCAACTGGTAAGTGGTGGGAAAAGATGAATGTAACTGCTTGTTGTTTCCTTGTAGTACAAACTTTGGGGTGAGGAGGGGGGATGGGATTTCCTGAGAGGTAGACTACTTCGTGATTACAGAAACTAGGTTCCTTTCCAACCTATGAGAGAGGACCCAGAGAGAATGTGGGGTTATTACAAGGAGTTCAGGGATCCACAGACACCAGGGATTGTCTGAGAAATGGGCAGAGAAGGTGGAGAGAGGTCCAGGCCACCTGCCCAATGAAGCTCTTGGAGTAAAGAAATTCCAAACAAAACCCCAAACCTGGAGGCACAGTTCAGATCCAAGCATCTGATTCTCTGTGCTGAGAGGCCAGCACTAGATGTTGGTACCAGTACCTGTTTTGGACCAATGCCTGACAACAAGCAAATAACAAAGCCATACACAGTGGAAGTAAGTGTAGAAATTAAGGGTAATTTATTTCACAGGAGCAGTAACAGTTTGCATTCTCACCCAGTTCATAGACCGTACCTTGGGTAGCAGTAGTTTAGATTTACAACACATTAAAAAAATTACAGTTGCATTTAAAATATTTTAGTACAGTTATTTGTAAAAAAGAAAAAAATATATGTATGTCTTCACTGGTGGTACTGGGACATGGGTTTAAATGTGTGTGGTGAACAAATTTTTCTCAACCCTGTCACTGCCTTTTTGAGACTGTGTATCCTCATTTAGAGACAGCATGAAAAATCTATGCTTAAAGCACTTTCTTGAGGCACAGATCATAATATCCTACTAACCCCTGTACAAGGCCCTGCTCATGTATTTATATCCTGTTTTTGTGAATGTGTGAAACACTGTTGTGATAATAAAACACAATTTAGTAACAGCTCTAAAGAATTTATATTAGCAGTTTTTCTCCCCCCTATTCAGTTGGTATTGAAAGTACAGCTGCTATTTGGTGGGAGAATCAACAAAATTTTGCCACTGAAAAGAAGACCTTGTACTTGAAATCTTTGGTAACTGCTTCTCCGCCTAAATCTTGAAGGATTTGGGTAAAAGTTGGCTAATTCCACTATGTTTGTGGAATCTCCAGTCAAGGATTTAGTGTGTTGTCTAAGGCTCACTGCCTGTTCTCAGACCCCAGATTTTCCCTGAGAAAAAGCAGTGCCTCATTTACTTGTTCGATAACCCCCATTGTGTCAGGTGCTGGCTTAGACAGCAAGACAGGTGTTGGACAATGGCCTCTGTGCTCAGGAAGCTCACAAGGAAGCAAGGGGAGGGTTTGGGTCAGTTCACCAGAGTTCTAGGGGTGGGAGGTCAGGGGCAGAACCAGTGTTCCCCTGCAGGGAGGGGTGTGTGCAGGCAGCAGGCACCCTTCACACACCTGACCCTGAAAGAGCTCTTCCAACCTTTGGTACTAGGCCAGGTGGCCTTTTGCTTTGGAGCTGGCCTTAGTGCATGGAAATGATAATTAAAGGAATTTAAGTGGCTACGAACATTATCCACATTTCCAGGCAGGAGCAGAACATGAGGCTGTAAGCTGGCCTCCTTGGCACAAAGCAGAGACAGCAAGCATCTCGGGAGGATGAAGCTGGCTGGAAGCCTGCAGATGCAGGGGTTCTTGGGGCTGGGAAAGAGATTGATTTTTCTGAGTTGAATAGACAATTTTAAAGGAAAATGGGCTTTTTTCTAGTGACCTCTGGAGATGGCACAATGTTTGTACTTCTCCCACGGTGGGGAAATTCCTTTAGAACAATGAATGAGCGTGTGAATAACTGGGGGATCCTGCTAAAATGCAGGTTAGGCTCAGCAGGTCTGGAGCAGTGCCCGAGATTCTGGGTTCCCACCAAGCTCCCTCCTGGGTGACGCTGAGGCCTCTGCTCTGCAGTGGGGCTGGTTGGCATAGCGCTTTGAGGGGCAGACACCTAGAGGCCACCTGGCATCCTAGAGCCATGGCAACTGGCCTCACCTGCTTCTGTGCAAGGTTTGATCCCTGTTTTAGCCACACCGTGTACTCCAGTCACCATGTTTTCTGCAGTGGCACTTCCTTCTCTCAAGGGTCTCAGGTAGTCTGGGGAGACACCGCTAGAGAGTATGTGTTGGTTGCTGTGTTTAATCATCAGAAAAAATCTTCGTGGTGCTTTTGAGTACATCTTTAGGGCAAAATGCTACCAATAGCTTATCCGGCACAATCAGGGTCTGATCAATTCCACGTCGCTATAAGCCAGTGCCTTTGTGTCTCACATATGGTGGAGGTAGTGCACCCTGGTAAATCCTAGTACAGAGAGTGGGCAAGCCAGTCAAAACATGATGCGTTCATGTGCTCAGTTCAGGGATCTGATCCTGCAGCAGCTCCTTTAGGAAGGGTGCATTACAGAGTAGATCTGTCAAAGGAACTGAATCCATTGATTCTCTTCTGGGCATTAGATTCAGCTGTCATTAGGTGTAGCCTCCAGTGTTAAAAATAATTACAGAAATCCAAAAACAAATTCCATTTTGAGGTTTTGTGCCTTTGGAGCTTCATCCATGGTTTCTCTTAGAAAGGAAGTAAAGACTCAAAGCTCATCCAGAATTAAAGCTGAAAGTGATTTCCGGAAAATGGAGGCTTCATCTCACAATATGTGCTTGTAAGCCCCAGTCCTCCATTCAGTGCACATGTCCCAGGCCAATGAGTGGCTTTTTCATCACGTTCCTGAGCTGATGATAGCAGGTTCTAGTGAGAAGATAAGATGACCGTGTAACATAGATCAAACTGATCTTCCAAAGTTATTTTTAAAGGATTGGAAGAGTGGCTCACTTGATGTCTCTAATTTCTTTGTTTACTTTTATAGGTCACATTCCATCCCTAAAACATTCCATGGGCCTGTCAGCAATTTTGACTGAAGCAGAAATTAAACTTATCAAATATCCTGAGGAGGCCTCGGAAGAGTCTTTGCTATTAAGAGGGTTTTGTGGTAATGGTATTTATTTTAATCAGATTTGGCTGACAAATCTCTCACTCATAGAATTTTCCAAATAACCTAACCGTCTTAGAAATCATGTAGTCCAACAAACTTGGCTTACCAATGTGGAAATAGCTGGGGAGTTTGCCCAAAGCCACCTGGGCCTCTCTTTGAATCCCAGTCTCACACCCTTCCCCCAGTCCCCCACAGTGCTGTAAGTGTGCTGCCTTTTTCTTAGGGATGGGATACTGTGGCTTTGAGGCCTGAGGCAGTGGGGTTTTCACCTGTTTTAGTGGGATGAGGGTGTTCTAATGATATTCATTGCTTTTCCACGCCATCCAGATGGTACTTCATAGTTGAAGTTTCAGTGGACTCACCAGTGCTCTAAGGAAGAAAAAATGGTATGGTTAGAGCGTGGATTCTGTAGCCAAGTGGCCTGGGTCAAATCCTACCTTGTTCTACCATGCTGTGTGACTTTGGACAAGGCACTGAGCCTCTCTGAGCCCCAGCTTCTTCAGATGTAAAATGGGGACCTTCCTCATAGGATTGTCATGAGGACTGAATGAGTGAATACCTGCAGAGCAATTAGAGCAAGCAGTCAGGTGCATCTCTATGGGTTTGCAAACTATGCATCTCTACTAGGTATGGATTATGAAATCAGTGTTCTGAGTTATAAAGAGCTTTAGAAAAATTAAATGTCATATAACAGAATAAAATAGAAAATAGAATGCAGTGAGTCTATGCAGAACTTTGGCATCTGGCTCCATTTTTTGGTGTTCCTTTGGTTGTGTGTGTGTGTGTGTGTGTGTGTGTGCATGTGTGTATGTAATGGCTCAGTATAAAATGTATTTCTTACTGGGGATTGTGGTTAAAACAGTTTGGGAGCCCCTGCTCCAAAGACTAGAGTGAGCTAATCCATTTTTCTCAACACAGACCATTCAGGGCGAATAAAACACCTTTTAGACATGAGTGTGCAAGGAGAGCTCTGGCTGAAACTTAAATGTGCTTCCTTTGCAGAGGGAGACCAAAGGGCAGTTCCTTATTGACCACATCTGCAACTACTACAGCTTGCTGGAGAAGGACTACTTTGGCATTCGTTATGTGGACCCAGAGAAGCAGAGGGTAAGACCTGACCTTTGCCCAGACCCATTTGGGGTCATGGCTCAGGCTGGGGCGGGAGGTTGAAGAGGTTCTTCTCAGATCACTCGCGATGCTCTCTCATTCTCATGATCATTGACGACATGAAACTAACCAGCCCGGGGTGTGTGGTGTGTGTGTGTTTGTGCAAGAGACTCTGGCACCTTTCCCATTGGACTTGGTGGGACAGGAACAGAGGAAACTTACCTTAGGCCTTTCTGGGAGGTCATGCCCTCCTGGTTGAAGAGGGAATGTTCCTGTGTCCTTTGAACCCAAAATTTGCTAAAGTTCCTCAAACAGTGGTTACATAAAATGTCATTATAGAGATATTCCACCCCTCACTATAAAAAGCTATCGGTGGAGAGAAGAGTGGGGGAGTGACTGCTTAATGGATATGAGGGGTCTTTTTTGGGGGAGTGATGAAAATGTTTGGAACTTAATATTGCTGGTGGTTACACAACATTGTAAATATACTAAATGCCACCGAAATGGACACTTTAAAATGGTTGGTTTTATGTTATGTGAATTTTACTTCAGTCAAAAAAAAAAAAAAGGTTTTGGAAGATGGAGGGTTAAGATACTTGGAAAGCTGCTCTTTGGACATCTCTGAATTTGATAGTCCCCATTGTGTCCCTGTTCCTAGACACACTTGTCCCTCAGTATCTGTTGGTGTGTAAGAGTGGGCAGGGGAATCTTGCCTTTTGAGCTGGTATATGTGTCTGTGGGAGTTCAGGTGTGGCATAGGCTGGACTCATAGTCATATATCCCTCACGTCCAGAAGGTCCCAGGAATCTCTATCCCAGCTCCTATCAGCCTGGGGTTTCCCATTCCTGAAACACTGCGGTTGGTCTAGCTGTGGGTTAAGAGGCCTTGTACCTGCTCCAGTCTCTGCCAACCAGGGCAGTGCATGACAGGGTCAGCTGGGCGGTGGCCACGGATGCAGGGACAGGTCCCTTCTGCCTTCGTTAATTTGCCCTCATCCTTCCCAGTGTCCCTGGTTGTCTTCTGTCCCCTCTTCCCTCCCAAAAACCTCAATACATATTTGGTTTCTTATTTCCTGACCCAGTGCTATGAGGAGAGGCTCCCAGAGTTTTCTCTTTATTTTCCTAAAGGAGGAGGCTGTTAAAGGAATAGATTAGATTTTTTCTGAATCCTGGAAAATCTTACTTTTACTCTTGGAGTCCAGTAGGACCTAATCTTCTATAAACGGATGTAGCCCAGTAGCTCAGAAGACGATGCTGGTTTCCTGCGGTGCTTGCAGGAACGCTTTAATAGGACAAGCATTTAACTGAGGGAGAGGAAGGGAGGTGGACGCTGTGGGATATAGGGCTGACAGAAGGTCGCAGAGGGGATTAGTGTGGTATTTACTGCTGATGAACAGTCATTCCCAGAGCTGGTCTTGCAACAAAATCACCTTAGGTGTTCACTGAAAATGTGTAGTGTGGACCCATTCTAGACCTCCTGAATCAGATCCCTGGGGCTGGGGCCAGGAACATGTTTTAAACACATCCTTGATATAGGTGATGGGCAAGATTCCACCTTCGGTGCAGCCATCCCAGCTTTGGTCTTCTGATCAATGCTGGGGACCATTAGTTGAGTATGTGTCATGCACCAGGAGTTTTACTGACATGGCCCATAGTCTTTCCTAAAACACTGCAACGAAGGGGGAAACTGAGGTTCAGAGTGGGTCAGTGGCTTGCCTTAGGCCACATGGCTAGTAATTGTTGTAGGAAGGATGGGATTTTAACCCACGTTCTTTCTGTTCCAGCTCCAAAATGAAAATTTGGTGCATAGACTAGACTAGGGATCTGTAAACCCTATCTGTAAAGGACCAGATAGAAAATATTTTCAACTTTGTGACCCACACAGCTTCTATCATAATTATTCATTTATTCTGTTCTAGTGGAAAGCAGCCATAGACAACACCTAAATCAATGGATGTGGCTGTGTTCCAGTAAAACCTTTACCCGACAAAACTACTTTACAAAAAAATAGGCAGTTGGCCATAGTTTGCTGACCCTTGGCCTAGACAATAGCTGGAAACCTCTTAAATACATAAAGCCTTTTTCATTTCATAGTATCAAGGTATGTTTCCAGCCCCAAGATTTTTTTTTATTACAAAGGGAAAAAGAAGAACGTCATAATGGAGAAGCTTGGTAAGCTTTCATCAAGCAATCAAGGTCAACATCACCAGCAAAAACATGCCAGCGTCACGTGCCCTCTGGTACCCTGTACTGAGAAGCCCCCATCGTCTCTGTGGTATTCTTCCCAGTCATGCATAACTTCACTCAAATCTTGAGGAAACATCAAACTAAAGTGAGTTATTTCTCCAGAGTAACTTAGTAAAGTGTAACGTCAAAAAGTCTTCAAAAGTGTTAAGGTAATGAAAGACCAGGAAAGACGAGAATTCTCACAGACCAGAGAGATGCACCACTGAGGCAATGTGGGATCCTGGCTTGACTTCTGGACCAGAGAAAAGTGTAGTAGCAGGAAAACTGGTGAACTCCAGATTAAGTCTGTACTTTAGTTAATAGTAATGTGTTAATGTTTGTTTCTAAAGTTTGGTACTATGGTTATATAATATACTAACATTAAGGGAAGATGGGTGAAGGTTGTACTAAATGTCTAAAATTACTATTTTTTGCATTAAAAAGAAGTCTTTAGGTTGATGTCCTTCATTGGTCTTTACATTTTGACTTGGTTTAGCTTAATTCTTAGTATCCAGACTTGGGTAGTAGATTAATGGAAAAAACATGGACTACCCCCCAGACAAAGCTGATGTATTCATTAAATTACTTAGAGGGCCACCTGAAGAGCTGTTTTCCCCCCCTGCAGCATATAGGTCTTACAGCCTTTTGATCTGGAAGGTACCATGTGAGTGTAGCTTCTATGTGGGGCAGAATAGTTACTGCATGAAGCTACATGGACTTTGTGCTCAGAAAGATGTGAATTCAATCCCATCTCTGCTGGTTCATAAGCTGGGTGCTCTTGACCAAGTTATTGAGCCTTTCTGAGTTTCTGTCTTGACTGTTAAGAGATAACAGTACCTACCTGTAGGATTGATATGGGAATTAGGGATATGGTATGTAAATGCTCAACAAGTGGTATATACTGAGTACATGGTACATATTTTTATGATTACAATTATTATGTATAGGCTAGGTCTAAATGAGGCAATTGTATGAGGAAATACACCTATGAGTAGCAAGTCTAAAACCTAGTCTATAATCTTTAAACTGCTTTTAAAGGCAGGATGGCCATTATTATGATCTGTTGGGGGAGAAGAGGTAAAATGAGCCTTGGATAATTAGAAAATTGGGCTCAAAGGCACAAAGACATGCTGATACGGAGTTTTAAGCAGGGATTAATTGACCAGCATTGGGTTTTTGCCAGCTCACGTACTTTTTCCTCAATGGGAAATAAAATCTATGAATTATTTGGATAGAAAACTAATCAGAGAAAATCAAGTTAGTTAGAAAAGCTGACATGGAACTTACCTCTGCTGTGGGACTTGGTGGTTTGCCTCCAGCTCTTTGCAACTTGATTTACGGTAAACCATTGTGAAATATTAAATATTTAGCACTGTTACGTTTGGAACACATATGTTTGACAAGATGTCTCATGCCCCATATGCTCTGAGAGTGGTGAGGACTGACTCAGTAGATGACTACCTTGTGCTATTTTAATGGCAAGGTCCAGAATTTCCATTATTTTAAAAATACGATGTAGGGAGGGACAGGTTGAATAGTGGTCAATAGAAATCTCCTTTAGTTTACATCACATTTGTCTTAAGAACTCATATAACTCTAGTTGCCTGTAATTAGGGAGGTGGTGGGTGGTATTCCCTTCAACTCCATCTCACTGATGGAGAAAGCTGGGACTATAAATTTAGAAGTATAGGAAGGAATAACTCCAGGAGAAAGGGCAGTACTTAGTTTAAGTCCAGGTATTTTTATTAAATGTAGCATATTCTTTCCACCACTTCTGCTCAGGGGTTTGGGTAACTTCTCTTTGGAAGGGTGAAGTTTTGAAATAATGAGTTGAATTTCATAATTTTTGTTTCTATGGCTGTGGTTTGAGATGTCCTTTGTCCTGGATTTCTATTCTTGTTCTTCTACCCTTTCCCAGGCCCAGCTAGGGAAGTCACCCCCAGTGCTTTAGAACTATGGAAGTACCCTTCCCTTAGCCCAGCCAGAGGAGGAATTATACCAGGACCTGGTTGCAGATGGTCGGTTTACAGTCTGCAGGGAGGTTGGACCCAATTTGATTCTAACTTCCCTATTTCTAAGCATCTGATTAACCCACGTATATCAGTGTCATTGACTTACCTAACTTAAGGGTCATTCTGACTTGTACCCAGAGACAATAAATTCACTTTGGAAATGCACACCCTGGGACAGTCTCCTCAAGCAGCCTTGTGGAGGGCACTGAGGGTCACGTGGCCACCTGACACACTTTGTGAGGATGACCGGGGAAATCCTGGATGCAGGGACATGCTGAACCCTGATGCTTCCCTTCCCCCCAAATATAACTACAGCTTGAGGCTTTTATATTGATAGCCAGAAAGAACTAGTGAGCCTATCAGTGAGTTTTATTAATAATGGGAAAAGACAAGCAATTTGCTTTTTCTAGAGACACCTTCGGGGAGGACACGGAATAAAATAAAACCAGGCCCAGTAATTTGAGGTTTCACTCTGGGGATGGTGCCAGGAAGCCGGGCAGCATTATGTCCCACCAGCTGCTCCTGCCACTGAAAGCCTGCTTCCCGCTCCGGAGAACAATTGCTTCACAGATGCTCGTAACTAGGAACGAGAGTGGAACCTGAGATTTAGGACAGCCCTGCACTGAAGGGTGGTACTGCTGCCTCAGGCCCTTGGTCAAGAATTTGTACTGCTTATTGTTTTTAAGCCTCAGGGGTATTAAAAATCAAGATTGCTTGGATGCCTGTTTTGGGAGGGGAATGGACAAGTAACTTGATTTTATGGGAAAGGACTTTAAGCACTCAAGTGACAAGGAACACAGCACTATACTAGCACCTTAAAAACTGGAAATATTGACCAGTGGTTCAGTTGTGGCCCAAGGTATTAATGCGGGCAGATTTGGGGACATTGCCATATTCCTTCAGGAGAAAGAAGAACTTGGGGTTTAACTAAAATGATGCTCATAATTGACTCTGCCTACACCTGATGTCCCCTCCTGGGAAGAGATGGGATGCCTATAAACACAGGTTGCAATCTTAAAGACACTTAGCCAACTGGGATGCCATAATTTCAGTGGTGAGAGAAGCAAACACATGAACTGGTTCTCCTGTTGGGCCAAAAGGCAGACATGAGAATGAGTGCGGCCAGGAAAATGCCGTTTTATCCCTATTTGAGTTAGGAGAAAAAGGAGGCTATCTTAGGGAAGACAATCTTTGTCCTTGATGGTGGGAACCTCCAGGGCTTTGTTCCAATGAGCACAGAAACTAATCAAGGAGATAAAGGTTAAATATCATCATTAGAGGGAAACACTGGAGGTTTCTAGAAGGCAAGAACTTGAGAGCTGAGTAGAGACCAGCAGGTTTGGAAGTTTCAAAATAGCTTTAAAGAGAATTCATAAGTCAAGCTGGGAAGAAGACTAGAATGTAATTATGATGGATAACTTGGAGAGATAAAAACAGTTTAGGTGAGGAAATGACAATGAAGTGGACTTTATTTCATTTTCATGCCTGCTCCAGCAGAGGTCTTTCAAAGGTTCAGTTATGATTGGGTGTTACATCCATGGATGGTGATAATGAGCACTGTCTTCAAGAACATCTGGACTAGGTGGCTTAGGCAGGACATTTATTTCTCAGTGCTCCAGAGCCTGGGAAGTCCCAGATCAAGGGTGTGACAGATCGGGTGCCTGGGGAGGATTCTCTTGCAGGCTTGCAGCCAGCTGCCTTCTGCTTGTGTCCTCACAGGTAGAGAGAGTCCACTCCAGTTTCTCTTCCCTTGTTATAAGGATACTGATCCCATCCTGGGGGCCGCACCCTCATGACTTCCTCTAAACCTTATTACCTTCCAAAGGCCTCATCTCCAAATCCCATCCCATTGGGAGTTAGGGTTTCAACATATGAGTGTTTGTATGGGGAGGGAAAGGGGGTGCCACAGTTCATAACTAGGACTCTCACTCCTGGTAGTCTATTGCCATGTAACAAGCCACTGAGATTTGGAAAGACTTAACACAATTTTATCATGTTTCAGGATTTTTTGGGTCAGAAATCTTGGGCCAGAAATCAGCAGAGTGATTCTCCTTGTTTCACATGTGTTGACTGGACTCAGTGGTATTCAGCTGGTGGCTGGTCTGGTCTGGGGGATCTAAGATGTCATCATTCATATGTCAGGTGCCTTGATGGAGACGGCTGGGAGGTGGGAGTGGGGGTCCCTTCCTCTGCCTGTAGTTTCAGGGCCCCTCTGCATGGCCTCTCCAGCAGGGTGTTTGGACGTTGTACACGGCCACTTTGGGCTCTAAGTGCAAGTGGAACCATTTACTAAAAAACTGCAGAGAGAGTGGGTTTTGGTGAGAGGCAGTAGATTTTGGAGATGTTGAGGTGGAGATGTTCAGTGTATATCTGCAAATATGGATCTGAAGCCTCATGTAGAGGTTCAGGCCACAGGTGGAGGTTTTGGGGCTCATGAGGTAGTCATTACTTTAGAGCCTGGAGAATAGATTGCAGAGCTGAGGGAGAGAGCATAGAAGGAGGAGAATCTGAAAGCAATAGAACATCCATATTTTAAAGGATGGTCCAGAAGGAGAAATCAGCAAAAGGGACTGATCAGGAGCATATGGAGCAGAAAGAACAAAAATGAGGAGAGACATTCAGGAAGCATGGGTAGCTGTAGAGTCAGTAAGGGGAAGGGGCTATAGTGAAGGAAAGAGGAAAGAGGCCCAGAGGGACAGTATTGCTCAGGTCAAAGCTAAGAGCTTTGATGCTAGGACGACAGGCTCAAATCCTCTCCCTGCCACTTGCTGGTTGTATGACTTTGAGCAGGCTCCTTAAGTTATGCCTCACTTTCTTTATCTGTAAAACGAGAATACTAATAGTATCTATGCCATAAGCTTTCTTTTTATTGGAATATAGTTGATGTGCAATTTTATGTTGCTTTCAGGTATACAACATAGTGATTCTGCAATTGCATTATGGAATGCTATCAGATAAAGGTATTACAGTATTATTGACTACTATGCTGCACTTTCATTTGTGTGACTAATTTATAATTGGAAGTTTGTACCTTTTTTTCCTCTTTACCATAGGGTTGTTGTTTAAGTGCATATTAGTTTATATTACCAACATACGTAAGTAATCTTTTTATTATTCCATGCTTTGAAGAGTTTGAAATGGTCCATAGGTCTGACAACTAGGAAATCTTCGACCTTAAAACAGTTTGGTGACAATCTCAAATTTATATGGCTTGACAGCAAACGTAAATACTGGCAAGTTCCATTGTAACAAGCTTGAAGGAATCCCCTAATTTCCTTTATAATTGCATTTGGTATCCTAGTGTACTTAAAAATAAATGTAATACATGTTTTTACCAACTATTGCATTTTCAGACAACTACAGTTTTTTTTTTTTAGTGTACAGTAAGGATTTCTTGGACGTAGAATGGGTTTGCACGTGAGGGTCAGGATGGCCTCCATCTGTTTTTGTAAATGAAGTTTTACTGGAACAGTTATTTCTATTCATTTATGAATTGTCTGTGGCTGAGTTGAGTAATCCTAGCAGAGACTACGTGGATCCCCAAAACCTAAAATATTTACTATCAGGTCCATTCTGGAAAAAAAAATGGTGCTTTTTCTTTCTTAGGCTTCCTGTTTCTGCCTCTTCCCTACAGTTTACTTCTCCTGGCTGTAACTTCTGTTCTGCTCATCCCTGAGGGCCAGAATGCAAAAGCAGTTATTGCTGAAGGAGTAAAAAAACACTATACTGCAGCAATGAAGGTTTTCTTGGGTAGATTGACTTCAAAAGGACAGTAACTTTGGAGTGTACCTGACCTAAAGATACTCTGGCTGTTGCCATTGTGTTGCAGATTTTGTTGAAACTGGAGTAGAAACTGTTGTTTCTTGGGAGCTAAATAACTCGGGCCTAGCTCTAACTTGGCTATCCAGAACGCTGTATTCATTCAGATAGCGTTTGTTTTTCCCCAGCAGAGGCCACAGAGCCTAGAAATAGCATAAATTGGCTGGATAATGCAGGACTGATTTTACTCTGAGGCTTTGTCCAGGTGAGACGCGAGAATCAGGCCGTCTTTTCAGAGCTCTGATGGGAATCGGTCAGATTTTGAATCTGATTTCTCCTGAGGGGAAAAACAGTCTCCTGTTTAGGGAGGTACATTCTTTCTCATTTAAAGCCCCATTTGTTATTTAACACACTTCTCTGGGCCACCAGATTATTCTGGTGTTGGAAATCAAGGGTTTTGAGAAAGATAACAGGTGTGTAATTTATTCTGTAATCATCGACTGAATCAATATTAACAGAAACCCAGCGTGTGGAGATAACTGTTATATTGTTTCCTTTGGGGAGCTTTCCTTTTTTTAATCTCATCAGCTACCAAATTAAAAATCAATCTACTTAGTCACAAGTCACCACCTCACACCCACCTTCTTTTTCCCCAAACAAGCCAAAGTTAGAAAGTATAAAAGAAATGAACCATTTCTATGATGAGGCAGAGAAAAATGCTGTCTCTAGGCTAAGCACAGCTGGGCCTAGCAAAATTAAAAAGAAGCATTTGTTAGCAATGTTCTCATCCTTGAGGTTCTCCCAATGTGGAATGTAAGAGCTGAAGGGCTCTTGGGGGTCTGTCCAAGATCACAGATAAGGAGATCAGGGCCTGGGGCGATAGGCATCTTGCTGCTTCTCACGCCTTTTATGAGGCTTCCTTCTACTCCTCTTCAAGCTTCTATCAAAATACATTTGTTCTAAGAAATGGCTTGAAATGTGGTCAGGCTGGATGGTCAGTCCTGAAAACCCTTTCAGGGGACCTCTCACTGGGGATTTGCAGGTTACTAGGGTTGAAGTCTAAGGCAAAAAGAATAAACTCCAAGGGAAGGATTTTTAAAACGACAGAGGACAGTTTTTGATGAAGAGTTAGGGAGGCTTTCTTAGGTCTGGTTCCCAGAAGCTGGTCCTGAGATAAAAATTCCAGTTTTACTAGGAAGTATTCCCAGGAAAAAACTTGTCGGAGAGTTGGGGGAGGGGGACATGGGGGGAAGGGGCCAGGCCAAGTGCGTGATGCTGGACACGCGTGTGGAGAGGAACTCTGAGAGGGTGTAGGTCATGCCTTCTAGTTGTCCTGGCTAAGGGGCGAGGGAGCAGGGCTATTTATCCTCCACACTTATCATTTATCGGTTAAGAGCTGCCCTATTGTGGGTTGGGGGTGAGTGGGGGGCTCCACCCTGCAATGGTTCCAGTAACCTGAGGGCAGCGCTCCCAGAAGGACAAGGACTGCTCTCTAACTAGAGGGAAAGAGCATCCAAAGGGACCTGGAGAGCCGTGACAGTATCTCTGCGGACCCCTTCCTGAAACCTTCCAATCATGCTGAGGGATGCCTCCTCTGGTTCATCTTACTCCCAAGCTCATTAGGTAGAATCAATGACTGGGCCTTCGCTTCCTTAGTCTTTGGAATTTTAATTCAAAATGGGAGTTGAGGAAATGGTTTCAGCTGCAGTAAACCAGCCGCAAATTAGGCTATTTGATTGGCAGGCTTTCCTTTCTGCTTCTCTTAGGGAATACAGTTTCCAGTAAGGAAACAGACTTTAAAAAAAAGCATATATTCCAAGTAGCAATTGAGAAGAAAATAGCAACAGCATAAGTGTTCTAAACCTCTTATCTAATTACCAAGCATACATCATGTTTATTTTGTCACAGGCGTGTAATCCATCTGTACACACAGTAACAGCAGGAGTTGGTGTAGTCCGGACTGGACTTCATTGCCCAACTCCTAATGCTAAAGGGAAGGATGAAAAACAGGAGAATTGTCTGTTCATACAGAGCAGAAGGCAGGTCGGGTGGGAAATGAGAGGGGAAGACAGTGACAAAGGCTCACTAGAGGGGCTGTGGCACCAGCATACAGCTGAGTGACCAGAAGAAGATAGGAACAGCTGGTGTTCACTGATGCCCCAAGCTCTGTTCTAAGGGCTTCTTAATGAATTAACCCATTTAAGTCTCACCATGATGCTATCGGTGAGGAGAAAGAAGAACTTGCTGGGGGTCACATCACTAGTAAGTGGCAGAGCTGGAATTCGAGCCCAGAGCGCTGGCTTCCGGATGGGGCCACAGTGTCAACCTGGGTGCTTGGCTGGATTTGACATCCACTTGTTATTATGAAATTCCTAATTACATATTAAGATTCTTAATTACATATTAATTACACCTTATATCTACCTCTATCCTCTGAGTAGAGCTTAGCTTTCTTCTTTTAAAAAGATTTTTAATTATTCATGTGATATACCAATATATGAAACAAGTTTAAGTTAAAACATCACAGATGAAATAATAGAAAAAATGGAAGTCATGGTTTCCTTTGATGAATGGCCCTAAATTCCTGTTCTCTCCCTCACTCATATCAGTTTAATGTGTAAGATACACTTCGATGCTTATTATGTATTCTTTGAAAATATACGGTAGCATTTTGTACTTTTTATTTAAATAAAAACACATTAGTTGTATGATATCCTAGTTCAGAGGTTCCCAGACTTTCTTGGTTCATGGCTCTCAGTATTTGAGTAATTATTCCATGGTGCCTTAGGTCAAAAGAATATCTAATAACTATTAGATATTAGCATAATTAGAGTTAGATCCAAGGAACTTATCAGTATTTATGTCCTAATAATTTAATAGTGATTTAAAACATTACACATATGAAAATAGAAAAATTCTAACAGTATGTGTGCCTGCTGGGCACCCCCAGGCTCCTCAAACCCTGGGATGAGATCAGACACTGCTGCTCTCATGCCTGTTCTACACCTATTTTTGTCTGCTACTTGCTTTTTATCACAGCAACCTCTAGAAACCCAGCTTTGCAAGAAGTATGGTATCAAAAGGAAATAGGATCTAATGTTGGAAGTGGGAACTTCCTTGGGCTCAGAGTTCATACAGTGGGTGTCCAGCAGAGTCTAGTATGGCTGCATTTCCCAGAGGGACTTCAGTGCACAATTTGGGTGTTAAGTGCAGTCATGGTTATAAATTTTGCAGTTCACTTTTTTCATCCCATAGTGTGCCTTAGAGGTCTGACCATGTTGCGCATAAAAATCTACCTCATATAAAATGCTGCTACGGCATCATCCAGAATATGAACAGACCACAGTTTATTTACCATTTTCCTGCTGATGGCCCTTAATGTTTCTAATAGTTTATAACTTTATATTGTATTGCAGTGACCATCCTTGTTATGTTCCTGTTTGTTGACATAGCCAAGTTAGAGAATAAAGGAATTTCTTGGTCATAGGCCAGTTCGGTTTTTAAATTTTAATATTAACAAATTAAGCTTGAAACATTTGTTAGCAATGTTAACCCTCTCTAAAGAAATACTTTCCTCAAGCCTCTTGAAACATTACTGCTGGCTTATTTTTCTATAGCTATACCCCATGACTATCCCACTGAGGAGGAATAGTCCTGGGAAAGTATATAGCGATGGCACTGTAGATGTAGGTAATTGGGATACACAGGGCCTGGGAGGCAAGGTAGGGCATGAACAGACCAAGAGGAGGAGGGTCAGAACGGATCAAAACCTGCAAGGCATATTTGGTAGGACAATGAGGAGGCCAGTTCACTTTTGGTAACTAATTTATTTAGGGCACAGATGGCAAAAGCCTTGCAAGCACGTCTTAAATGTCCCCTACGCTCCATGCCAGACATAACCAATCCATCACTGCACGGCAGACATGGCCCGTCTACCACGACACTCATTCTCACCAAGCCTGCAGCCAGTCTTGGAACTGTTCCTCACGGCCCTGGGAGATTAGCACGGACCACCTGGGGTGGGCACACAAAAGGAGACTTACCTGTTAACTCTGGAGGTAGATGGAAGGAGGGGCGGGTTGAGGTTAGGCAGAGAAGGGCTCAGGAGTTCAAAGGACACCAAGCAAGGAGAACTGGGAAAACATATCTCAGTCTTCATTGACAAAACGACTGGCAATCCTCCTGGTGACAGAATAGTAATAGGTACTGACCTCTGGCTGCCGCTGTTTGTTTTCTTGCCTTAGTTCTAAATCACCCCATTTGTTTCTAGAAAAGTAATTCAGTCACGAGGCCCCTTTTGTTATTTTCCTCCACAAGTTGCATGTTTGAAAGATAGTCTACCAGCTAAACTATAGTTATTGAATAAAAGCATCAGTAAACAAACATTTATTGCGTATTTTTTCACATGCCAGGCACTGTTTAAGTGTCTCCTGTTCATTAACCTTTTATTAACTTTTAAAACGCTTACAACAGTTCTGCGAGGTAGGTACTATTACTATTCCTGTTTTATAGTTGTGGAAAATGAGATGCAGGTTAAACGTTAGACATTTTCCCCAAGGTTAGATAGCTTAGTAAGTGGTGCAATCAATACATTTTTCACTGTTCAATCGTAACTGTGTTAAGGCCAAGCATAATTTTTGACTAGAAGAAAATAACCAGAAGCAGAATGGTGGCTTCCAGGGGCAGGGAGGAAACGGAAATGGAGAGTTACTGTTTAATAGGTACAGAGTTTTAAGTTTTATAAGATGAAAAGAGTTCTAGTTCTGCGGAGGGATGGTGGTGATGGTGGAACACCATTGTAAAGATATTTAATACCACTGAGCTGTACACTTAAAAAGGGTTAGGATGGTGAATTTTAGGTTATGTGTATTTTACCACAATAAAAAAAAGTGGAAAAAAAAACAGGGTTCCCAAAATGAATTGATATAATTTTGACCAGAAACAAAGAAACTTGCTTTTTCTGTCTGTCTCTGCAACATATTATGGATAAATGTATGGTTTTCTGTTAGACATTTTCATGATGTTGAAGTAGAAAAGGACCCCCATTCCTATTTTTGACGAAGGCAGAGATCTGAAACCCTGGATTGGAAACTACTGATTTGACCACTCAATCGTTCAGCTCCTGGGGAAAGAGGGAGTGTTCAGCAAGAAGAACAATGATTTTAAAGCAACTGATCTGTCAAGAGGCCACATGGCCAAGGTTAAGGGCCTGTGCTCTGGAATCCCACTGCATCCGGGCTTCAAGTTTAACATTCTGAGCCCCCAGTTTCTCATCTATAGACGGGGTGGTAGTGATAGCCCATGGAAGCTCTTGGGATAGCACCTGGCACTTAATAAGAGCTAGAATATGTTGAGTGCTTATTAAACTTCATGGCTGTGCATTTACATCAAGCACATTTACAATAGGATAATACAGAGCTTTGAGGCTCACTGGGTGGCGCAAAGGAAATTGAACCGGTAGGCCCTCTGCTCATGGTGAGCTTCCTCCTCTTCTTGCCTCTCCAGTAGTGAGTAGTGGGGGGGCTGCCCCATAGGTGAGGACCCCCTTCCTCTTGATGGACACCCCGTGGCACTTCTCTTGCCATCTTTACAAACTGCAGTGTATAAAGTGACGCTTCCTGACAGTCCCTAAGTGCCTTCAGGGACATCATGGTAGGTGATATCAAAAGCTGCCTAGCTCTCACTATGTTGAAATGACCCTCAAATATGCTGCGGAGAGAGCTGGCCAGCATGGTGTCTGCTTCAAATGTTGTCAGTAACAATTCTGAGCTACCCAGATCTTTGCGCTTCTTTGTTTAGTGACGGAGCTGATTTTTCCTTGTGATGACCTCAGGTCTCTGAAATAAGATACTTATTTGTATTTCCCTACTATATAGTAAAAATGATAAAAATCATTTGTCCCTCCCTACTATAGTGGAAGAACCACTTCTGTGTGTGACAGGGCTAATACTGGCTTGGCCCACCGTTAACCTGGAAGGAGGCTGCCTGCAGGGGAGCAGGGTGCCGCTGCTCTCTTGGACTGTGACTCTTTGAGGTCATGGATGTCAAAGTCTTTAGCCATCTGTGGCTTGCCCAGAGCAATGGAGCTCAAAGAATCACCAAGGAGCCAGCTAGAGCCACTAGGACACCCCATTTAAGTACGTGTTTTTTGTCCTCTCCTAGCAACTGTGTGACTCAAATACTACTCGAAGTATTAATTCTCTGTAATTTATACCCTTGCCTGGGGTGTTATTCTTGCTAAATTGTTCATGTTGATCTTCAGAGGGCAGAACCCCGAGGAATATCTATGGGAACGAAGGCTGTGCTTTGGAAGAAGAAGATCTGTTAAATTCCTTTTAGTGACTAAGGATGCCTCACATGGTCCACCCATTTGATCCACAATCTCTTTTTTTCTCCCCAGCACTGGCTTGAGCCTAACAAGTCCATCTCCAAGCAAATGAAATGTAAGTGTCAATTTGTGGGTTCACTTTTGCTCTGAAATGTCCAAAGGTAGATTCTGTTCCTTGACAAAGTTTCTCCTGCCAGAGGGGAAATGGATGGAGTTGAAGACCTGTGGGTGGGCGGAGGCTTCTCCCTCCTGGTGAGAACTGTGTCCCATCTCCTCTCTTATTTGCTGGCCTCAGACCTCCTTGTAGTCACTGTTCCTGTAGCTGCCTGTGTCTCTCCTCCTCCCCACCATCTCACCCTCATAGTTAATATTTGAACAGGCGCATTGGAATTAGGTGGTTAAATGTCTGTTACACACAGTCAGCAGGTACCTGGTTCCTTTTGATTGTGAACCATTACCTAGTAAATGGTTCAGGGTCGGGGGAATAAGAGAAGCAGGTGTGTTTTGGAACTAAAATCTTGCTGGTATAACATTACTGAAAATTGCATTATTCTTTTCCAATTCTTGAACTCTCTAAAATAAAAATGAATTTTTTTCTGGGTCATTTTTCTCAAGTTCTGGTATTCTGAACTGCCTTTAAAATTTTTTTAATGGAGCTCTTGGAGAAGTCAGCCTGGGAGACATCTCTGTGATATCTGATCATCCACTCGGAGGGATGTGAAGAGGGTGTTGACTGGTGGGCCTGGTGGCACGATATTTTGTCCTGGCCACCTGCGCTGGGCTGGAGTCAACCTGCTTTTATTTATGGGTTGGAGAAGAGCTTCTGAATTGCACCTCAGAAATTCACTGCCTGCCCTGAAATCCATTTATCCCTCCATGCCGACTTTCCTAAGGCTCTGAAATGTAGGCAGTAAATCAGTTTCTCATTGGAGTCCAGGTTAACCCGTATTATGTCACTTGTCATCATTCAAGGGATTCTTTCATTTTTCAAATATGAAGCAATTATTCTGGGCAGAGTTTTTAAGTGGGAGAAGGAAGAAACTGAACATGGCAAACTAGCGACCAACTTATCTATTCCTTAAACTTACCTTTTCCCCTCTCACCCTCTCCCTCTCTCATTGCCCCCTCACCCTTTCCTCTGTCCCTTCTGATTCCTTCTCTTCCCTCTTCCACCTTAAGAGCAAACTCTGGTTAGTGTGGGAAAGACAGCAGGTTGTTCTGGAGCAAGCTGACGCCTGTGGGTAGCTGCTGGGAGCCACGGGTGCTGCAGGGCCTGGATAGGAAAGTTGTATGTGCTGAAAATAGGGCAGCAGTGGGCATAGAGGTCCAGAGGAGTCCAGCTGTCAGAGTGAGGCTGGAGTAGAGTTGGGACAAGTGTCAGGAGCCTGTGTATAGAATGATATGTAGGATAATGAGAATGAATTAACATGCCTGAGAAAAAATAGCTGATGTTTAGCTTTTATCCCCTAACTACTAAGTTTTGATAATTTTGTTTATTTAAAAATATTTAGACAAATTTCCAGTAAACTTATTTATAGTAAATGGTTCTTTGATTTTGGTTCTTAAATGGCATGAAGTATTTTCCTTAGGCCACACACATTTTTGAAATATAAATTTATCTCTGTAGTCAGAAAAAAAATTAAAATTGGTGAAGAATTTGCTGCTCAAGAGCTTTCTCTCTCTTCTAAATAAACCTGAACAGCCAGCTGAATATTTATAAAGTTTTATAAAAGTGATTTAAAGATTGACATTTGACTGCTGGCCAATTTCAATTTAATGACGAATGGAATCTGAATCTGTAAAAAAGAATTGGATAAAATTCAATTTCTGAACCATACAGGGTAACTCACTAGTTCTAGGAATTGGCAAGGGTCTTACCCATCCTTCTGCCCCCTGTTGCATTTTTAAGGACATTAGTGAGCAAGAAATCATGTAATTTTCTCAAGATCACAAATCTAGTTTTTGTTGTTCTTAAATGGATATCCTGGAAATACTTTCACTATAAATTAGAAAAAAATTTCTATCTAGGACTTATATATTATTAACCCAGACAAACTGGGTCCAACCCCTGGGACTTATCTGTGAATCTATCAAAAGGATCTGGTTGCAAGACCCCAGGCAACTTTCTCTTTGCATATGGGATGACTTTCAGATTCAGAATATCCCTGTGTAGGCAAAGAGGGCGTATGCCTTGGAGAGGTTTCTCCCGTTCCCATCTCAGTCCCTGGTGATGATCCTCTTCGGGTCCTTTGACTCTGGGGGTTCCAGGAATTGTGTTTCCCAGGGTTGGCTGAAGATCAGCTGTCTTGATTAACAAATCCTGTATAGAAGCATTCTTATTTCTTATTAGTACTTAAAAAATACTGTATTTTGATTTTTTCTTTTATTTGTTTTTTCCAGTTTCATTGAGATATAATTGACATAACACCGAGTAAGTTTAAGATGTGCAACATAATGATTTGATATATGTATGTATTGCAAAATGATCACCCAGTGAGATTAGTTAGCATCCATCACCTTACACAGACACCTACACCTCACATTATTAGAATAGTTTTTAAACACTGTATCTGTGGTTTTTTTCTAATAGTTCAGAAAAGTTTAAAATGAAAACCAAAACTATTTCCGTTCTCTTATCCCTTATATCTCTGAGCCCACGCCAAGAAAATAACTATTGTTAACAAAATTTTATATACCCTTCTGTTTTTTTTTTTAACATATACATAAGGCCCCCAACATATATAAGACCTTTTATAAACAAAAATGAGATCAATCTTTATATATTATTCTTCACCTTGTTAATTTCTGTTAATAATTTGAGGTTTTATAATCAGTCATTGATAATTGGTCTCATTTTAAAAATGTCTTTCTGATAATTATATGCATGTATGCAATTTATTTATTAGTAGACACTGACATAGCTTTTAATGTTTTGCTATTCTAAATTATGCTGCTATAAACATGTTTGTATGTACAGTCTTGCATCATGTAAGTATTTCTGTACTAGAAATTCCTAGAAGTGGAATCGTTGGATCAAAATGTATATACAGTTTACCTTTCCTTAGTGATAAGTGTCTATCCAAAGAGATTACAGTAATTTACTCCTGCTAATATATTACATGAGAGTGCTTGTTTTCCCAAAATCTTCTTGAAAATAGGTATAATCACACCCACTCTTGTGGAGACTTTTAATTTGTAAAGGAAGAGAAATATTTAATTAAAAAACGAATTAATTAGACAGTGACTTGATTGCATGTAAATTCTAAAGCTGGGAAACTTCTTAAACCAGAGTCTTATTTCTCCTCTGAATGTAAGAGTCACTTTAAATTTTATTTTTTTAAATGAACACATGACAAAATTGACTTTATTTTGGTGTATAGTTCTGTGAATTTTAACATACGGATTTGTGAGATCTCCACTACAGTCAGGATACAGAACAGGTCCTCATCCCCCAAACCTCCCTCCAGCTGCCCTTCTGGGTGACCACACTCACTCCCCCAGCCATTAGCAACCCCTGGTCTATTCTCCATCAGTGGGGTTTGTGTCTTTTGAGAGTGTCTTATCAGTGGAATCATATAGCATGTAATCTTTGAGACCAGCTTCTGTAACTCAGTGTTAGTAACTCTGAGATTCATACAAGTTGCATTTGTCAATATATGATATAGAAAATCAGTGATAATCAATGTCAGTCTTTGAAAATACCAAGAAAATGATGAAGCTCTAGCAAGACTGGTAAGGAAGAACAGAAGACACAAATATCGGGGATGAAAGGGGATGTCACTGCAGACCCCACAGAACAACTCTAGGCATGTAAGTCTGACAGCTTAGATGAAATGGACTCATTCCTCAAAAACCACGAATTGCCAAAACTTACCCAATATGAAATACATAACTTGAGTAGTTTTTATCATTTTTAAAGAAATTAGGTTAAAAAACTTCCAGAAAAGGAATCTCCAGCCCACTTGCTCTCACTGCTGTTACTGCCAGAAACCCCTTTCCTGCCGCTCAAGCCTTAACTAGGAGCTAGAGCCTTCGCTGTCCATCCTGATGCCCTTCCAGGCATCCCCGAGTTCTGTCCAGGAGTTACTGGTGGGTAGGATGTGGAGAGCCCAACGCCAGATCAGTGGTCCTTTGAAATCTCGTCATCTCTTCTAGTCTGCCTGCTACTCTTTGCTTTCCAGAGTCCTTAAGTAGCTGCTGCACATATTTCGTCCAGGTTTTATAGCTGCATTTGTTTAGAGAGACCTGGTGGGGCGCAATGAGTTGATCCTTCCTTGGAGCTAGAACCTTAAAATCGAAGTTTGTATCATTTCTTGTCTACTAGGTAACAATACAGGCAGGCTACATAATCTGGGCAGAACTGAGGCAAATGTCTTTCTCATTTCCCTGTTCTACCATTGCATAGTCACAGATGTGGGCTGAACTGTTGATACTTTCCTTTAAAGAGTATTCAGGTAGTAGGTCGTCTTCAGAGTGTTAAATGAAGTGGCATAGTTTGGGTGTTCGGATTTCAGAGGCCTTACTTTCCAGGTAGGAATGTTACTAGGCAACACAGTAGTGACAGTCCTCATGTACAGCCTATGTTTAGCCTTGTCCCCGTGACTAGAATGCAGTTCAGTGTGTACGCATGTAATGGCACACACCAAGAGGACAAACGTTACATGTCTTACAGGATCTATGTGACCACATGAATTAACATGAAAAGTTTTTAAATAGTTCCACGCTATGACCCAGATGTGCAGAGATGTAGCATTGTTTCTCCATGACTGAATTCGACTTGGTGTGAGCCTCCATTTCCTCTGAGGGCAGAAAACGTAGTCTTGCCACTTTAGGGTAATTTAGGATCTGCCGGTTTAGAATTTGATCTCTTTCAGCAAATTATTCAGTGAATTCATAATTTAAATGCAGTTACTTGAAAATGCATACCCTATATTGGGGCATTTTTCCCATATCAGGAGCTTTTCCTCCTTCCCTCTACTCAGAATGGCATCACGAGACAAGGGAAGGTTACCTACCATCATGGCAGCGAGGGTGACATTGCCCTGTGCACAGCCTGAGCCCTCCCCTGGTGTATCTTAAGTGATTTGGCCTTTGCTCGTGGCTTCTTTCCCCATTGCATCCTCCCTGGATGTGACCGGCCCCACCAGGCCTTTGAGCGTGTGCTGGGCTGGGCTGCTGGTCCCTGCAGACCCTGCCTCCTGGTGGTCTCCATTCCAAGTCCCCTTCACTGGTTGGCACTCAGCACTTCTATATTTACCAGTGGGGTAGGTAGGGCTGCTCAGCCTCTGTGCCACACTTCAGCCTTGGGGAAACTTGAGTACGTGATCTAAGGCTCCCTCTCTGCTTAAAGACCTTGTGCTGGTATGCCTTTAGTATTCTCCAAAGACCCAGGAATTGAAAAAGAATCAGTGGAACAAAAAAAACTCAGACCCATTATTTATGCAAATGTTGGTTATGATAAAGATTGTATTTCATATCAGGGACAGAAATATAATTCAAGCTATGACTTTGGATTGCCTTTCCAGTTGGCGGGGGCAGGGAAGCTACAGACATACCTCACACCATGCATGGGATTAATTCCAGATGAATTCAAAAGCCCAGGCTGTTTTAGGTAAAATTTTAGGAGTATCTTTTATAATTATGGGTGAAAAAGGCTTCCTAGAGAAAATCTAAAACCCAGAAGTAACAAAGCAAAATGCTGACAACTTTGTGCAAAAATTAAACTTTCGTACCGGAATATTTGCTTTGTTCTCTGCACAGAGTAGATGCTCAGTATTTATTGAAAGAATGACTATAAATGAATTATAAATTAAAACACAAGTGAAAATAATGGGGATAACATTTGCCAAATACATACCAGGAAGTAACTTGAAGAATATATAAAGTGTGATGCTACCAACCCAATGACAAGCAACTCGGGAAAAAAGATGTAAAAAGACACATAAAAGAGATAAAGAAAATGGTCAACAAACTCATAAATAGATTGTCATTATCATTACTAGCAAGGAAAATGCAAATTAAAGCATACTTTAAAAAAAGACATTTTTGTTTGTTATACTGAAAAAATTGTTACTATTGACTATATCCAATCGATGAGGACAAGGATAATGCTTCTCGTGGAGATGTATAAACATAAAGCCATTTGGGACAGAAATGTGACTCTATCAAGACTGAAAATGCCTGTCCCTTCACACGATTAGGGCAAACAACCTATCCAGGGCATAGTACGTGAAGAAATGCAGCAAAAGGATGGTCATTTAATCTTTGGATTCCTTTTAGCTCTTGCATTTTTGTAGAAGTGCTCAAAAAAGTAGCTGGAAGGTAACATAAAATTTGTTTCAGATGGTTTAAGGTTTTTTTTTTTGTGAATGTTAAATTCTTTCTAAAGTCATCAGCCATTACTTCTTTGGACTCATTAGTTTTAACTTTTTCTCTAGGGTAGGGTAAACTTTTATAATAGATAGTTGAGTTTTAATTTTGCACTGTGCAGTGATGTGCTTCGCGGGTTAGTTTAGAATGATAAACAATATTCAGCATCAAAATTTGAGATGAAATGCTGAAGACGGAGGAAGTGCCTAGTAGATTTAAAGTGTGTTTCAGATGTTAAAGTGTACATGTGTTTTTTTTTTAAAAAAAGCCTGTTTCTTGATCCAACAAGTTCATTTCTTTGAATCTGCTAAGGCAACATTTATTCAAGCACAAGCATATGTTATGCTAAGATGCCCACTGCAGCATTGCATAGAACATTGGGAATTGGAAACAATAAAGCCTAACAATTTTGGCAAAGCTAAATAGATTATGTGGAATGAATGCAGGCATTAAAAATAATGAGGCAGGCATATATTACTGACCCTGAAAGATTTATTAGATATATTGTAGAGTTTAAAAAACACGTAAAAATACCACATATAGAATGATCCATTTATGTGAAATTAAACAGATTATTTTTTTTATGAATATAGAAGTGCATAGATGAAGGATTGCAAAGATGTGTGCCCACCGTGGTTTCTGCTGGGGAAGACAGAAGGTGGGTAGGGGGAGAGGGAGGTGAGGATGTCACATTGGATTCTGTATAGGTATATTTTACTCAGAATTTTGCGATGAGAGTGTTTTCATATATCATGTAGTAATAGAAAATGAACAAAGAGAGAGCTTTATGCAAAAATTAAGAAAGAAAACGAGAAAGAAAAAGAGAGAAGAAGAAAGGGAAGGGAGGAAGGGAAGCAGGGAGAGAAAGAGGGAGGAATCAAAGTGCATTAACATGTACAATAAAAATAGCCACCTAGCTGAAAGAAAGCCCACTTATTTTTCCAAAGGGGCTCTCTGCTTAATCCTGGCTGGGGCCTGATTAGCCTACAGGGTAGTTAAGATCCTCCTGCTCTATTTCCCAGGCACTGTGCTGGTGCCAAGCTCTGAAGGACAAGGGTGCTTGGAAATGGCTTCTGCATGCAAATCTGGGTGGGGAGGGTCCCCAGCCTCTGCATGAAACGTGTGTTGACTCAGCCGCAGAGCAATGTTTAGTCAGGTTGCTGGCCGATGTCTGTAGTGCTCTCTCCCTGAGGTTATGATGGCTCTTCCTGGGAGCCTGCAATGGCTTGTAATTTCTGTCTCTGATGGTGATTATCAGTGAACCTTCATGTTTATGTGGCCTTCCTTAGCTTTCCAGCATGTCTTGGGGCTAAACTGATGTACGGTCACCTTGCTGCTGAATGCTTTCCTCCATGGTGACCATACCTTCTCCCGTAGCGTAGAGAGAGGGAGATTTTGCTCTGGTATAAGGAGCGAAGAACAAAGCCACAGGTCCTATGCTGTCCATGAGGCCAGTTTGAATGCCTGTCTTCCTCTTATTCTTCCAAGTACTTCCCTTGCTGAGTACATTAGTTTTCTAAGGCTGCCACAACAAACTACCCACCCTGGGCGGCATAAATAGCAGAAATGTATTCTCTCACTGTTCTGGGGACCACAAGTCTGCAATCAAGGTATCAGCAGGGCCATGCTGCCTCTGCAGGGTTTAGGGAAGGACCTTTCCTTGCGTCTCCTAGCTCTTCACTTTAACCCACTATGACCTCGTCTTAATTAATTATAACTGCAGAGACCCCCTTTCCAAACAGGGTCACATTCCCCTGTTCCCAGCGGGCAGGGATTTCTGGGGAAACACTCCCTGCCCGCTGCCCTGGGCACCCCCATGTAGGCCTGCCATGCCCATCCATATTTCTGTTTACGCTTTTGGTTTTCTTTGTGCCTTTGCTTTGCGGCTCCTTTCCTCTCTTTTGCACGATGTGTTCTGTTTTGCTGAACTTGCTCATATGTTTCTGGCAGTGAAGTTCCACACATTTTACTTCTCCAAACACCCACAGTGACAGTAACCCCACCTCTGACTGGTTGGGGGCAGCCTGTCCCCCTTGTCCCTGTTCTTACCCTTGTCTGATCATCCCCCGTATTTAGAAGATTTCTTTACGTGGTCCATGGCCTAAGACAAGGCTATGCACGTCATCAGTCCACAATAAGTGCTTGTTGGCTGGAGCTGAAGTGCTCCTCCAGGGAGCAGGTGCAAGTTCAGTTGCCATGTTCTTTAGACACAAAACAACAGTTGAACGAATCCCATTACAGAAACGAGGGGCTTTAAGCCCCAAACTGCTGTGGTGTAATGTTGGCTTTTTGCTCTTTCCACTTCTCTTCGTTCTGATGCTTCCTTCCAGCTTGGGAAGCCAGCTTCCCAGGGTGTTGAAGTGATCCCTAAGCCCAATGCCTGATGTCTTCATGAGAGAAAGGAAAGGGAGACTTGGACGCAGGGACCCAGAGGAACACAGGGAGGAGGGGATATGAGGAGGGGGGCAGGCGGCAGAGCGACGCAGCGACAAGCCCCGGAGAGAAGGCCCGGGGACGGCGGCAGCCCTGACGAGCTAGGAGAGGCAAGGAAAGGTCCTTCCCTAAACCCCGCAGACAGAGCATGCCTCTCTTTTTCTCCTGGGTTGAACTGTTTCACCAAAAATGTCTGTGTTGATCCTTCTTCCGGCAAGTCCACGCACTTCGGGCCTATAAATGGTTTCCATGTTGTGCTCCTGCCTTATTTCCAAGTATGGGAGGAAGTAATGGGAACAAGAGTAATGACAGAAAGCATAATTTGATAGTGTGCCATCCTCAATGACATGCACATGTGATAAGCCACAGGTTTGTAATCTTTGACCTTATCCTTACGGTGTGGTTGGCGGTGACACTGATTTTGAGTGGGGTCGACGGTGGGTCCTGGGGCTTCAGGGAGGCCTCAGTGCTCCTCCTCGTTGGAAGGAAGGAGTGTGACGGGGTATCTGGCAGGTGCAGAAGGGCAAGGAGCCGCGCCTGGAGAAGGCCGCATATCCCTGCAGCGATATATCCAGGGGCTGCCGTGTTCCTCCAGGAGTATCCGCGTTGTTTCATAGTGGGCCTCCTGTTCAAAAGCACATGTGTGTTGGAGTATAAATGCCTGACACCACGGTGGGCTAGGGGCTCCATGTTTGGTACTGGAGAACGGGAGGTGGTCCACACTGAGGCAAGCAGGTGGCCTTCTTCATATCTATGTCCCTTTGGTCTGCAATCCTTTCAAATGCCTTATTTTTGGATGCAATTTTATGCATTGGCTCTTTACAGGTATTAATACTAGTTGGTTTACACCAACCAGCATGACTCCTCAGGGTCTAGTTAGTCACAGAACATCCACAGCAAGCTACTGAGACTCATCTTCAGTTCCAAGGACTTGGCTGCTGCACCCGCCGCTCAGGGAGCGAAGCTCTCCCTCGAGGCAGGAGCGTCAGGCAGCCCGTCCTGCTCGCACCTATTCACCCACACTCCTCCTGAAAAGTGACAGTCTCCTGCTCTCACGCTGTGAGCCGGGAGAGAGGGCCGGGGTGAGTTGAAGGGCTCTGCCTCATCCATGTCAGCTTCTTCTCTGACCTCTGGAGTATTAATAACTCCTAGGGTTGAACCCAGGCTAAGGCAGTCTGCTGGGTGCTTTATGTCAGGAGCTCCTAGCTTCCTCACCATCGTCTGTGTCTATGTCAAAGGTCAGTAAACTGTGGCCCCTGGGCTAAACCCAGCCTGACGCCTGGTTGTGTATGGTCCGCAGGCTACAATAGCTCACATAGTTTTAAATGGTTGGGGGAAGAAAAGAAGACGACAATATTTTGTGGCATATGAAGATGATATGAAATTCAGATTTTAGTGTTTTCTTGGAACCCAGCCATGCCCATTTGTTCAGCTCTTGCCTCTGGCTGCGTTTGTACTGTGGCAGCTGAGCTGAATAGTTGAGATCAAGACCTTGAGGTCTGCAAAGTCAAAAATATTTACTCTCTGGTCCCTTACAGAGAAAGTTTGCTGTCCTCTTTTCCAACTGGTTGGTTCCATTACTGTTCCCATTTTACAGATGAGGAAATGGAAGCTGAGAGTTTTAAGTTTGGCCATAGCCATGTGAACAAATGGTGCAGTTGAGATTAGACCTGTCGGACACCAATGTCCCTGCTAGAGCTTCTCCTGAGCAGTGCAGACGGCCAGAGAATTTTGACAACACGTACTTGTGAGGCAGCTGCTTGGCCATCCAGCTTCCCCTCCGAGTTCTTAGAGCATGACTTCACTCCATGCACGTGTGTGTGTGTGGACCCACCTGTGTGTGTGACTCTAACAGCAGAGAGAACTATACCAGGAGGAGGGTGAATCAAGTAGTTTTTTAAAAACCATCCCTGCTTCGGAAGCAGAGGCAGCAGAGTCTTGGAGGCAGCTGGTTGTCGTTTCCCTGAGAGTGATGGAGGGGTTATCACTGCTGCTGCTGACGACGATAGTAACAGTTGTCGCTGAGTGATGATAACCGTTCCCAGCCAGAAGAGAGCAGTCGGGAGAGCAGTTCTCTGGCTCATTTAAACAGACCCCAAGAGCTACACAGCTCACTGACTGAGTAGCAGTGCTCTTCCCTTGTGGTGCTTGTGCCATTTTGCACACGTGCAGAGTTTGTGCTCCTGAGCGGCTTTGTCGAAGGCTTTGTCGAAGGTCACCTGTGTGACCGTGCGTGCCGTACGCACGGCGAAGTAGGCATGTGTTCTCCACTTCTCCCTGTAAAGCACCCCCGGAACGACAGAGGAGGGGCCTTGTTCATTTGCTAGGAATAAAGAAAGGTGCTAGTTGTGTTGAAAAGGACAGGAGCCCCTGATGCCTCCTTGGGGTCCTTTGGAAAGCAAGCCTCCTATTTGTGCGGTGTTATAGGCCTTGTCAGCAATGTCAAAGCCTTTGCAGTGTTTCTGCAGAGTCTAAGTCTGACAAACTGATCACACTTTTTCTTTTTCCCCAGTGGAGCCCCGGAGGAGGGAGGCACAAGAGAGACGCATTCCAGGTGTAGGAATTGCCCCACAATCTGCCAGAGCCCCTGGCTCTGTGCTTCCGCTGCTCTTTAAAGGGGCTATGGGGCCTTTTCCATAGCTGTTGGCCGGAACGTCTGTGAGCAGGGCCATGAGTTTATATTCCTGAAGTTGTGGTTTCACTTTCTGGTAGTTCTTTGGGATGATTGGAGCGTGACTTCTGCATTTTAAGAAAAAATGCTAAGTGATGGTTCTGTCACTCAAACAAATCCCATTTGCTAGTAAGATTTGAGGATGGTGGTTGGTCAAAAAGAGAAAGTTATTTTTTTATTTTTATCTGGGATCCTGCTCAACTGATCTCTCATACGCCCAGCCCCGTTTCTGGGCAAGGTCTCAAAGTGGAGATGAGAAAGTCTGTCTCTGCTTTGTAAACGGCTGTTCTCCCCGTGTTCTCGGTGTTAACAAACTGCCAAAATGCTAATACCCTGGGATCTGCTGATGCAAAAAGGGGCCACTGAGCAGCCCTGTGGAGACACTTGGCTTCCCCAGCCCTGTCTGGCAGGTAACTTGGGGGTGTGTGAGACAGCAGCCCTGCTGTTCTCAGGCAATTACATGCTCCTGTCATTTTTTAAAGTGCATATTTGCTCTTTCTCCTTCACTGCTCCACAGTGGTGTTCTGTTGTTAGCACTCATACGGCTGAGTAGGTGTTTTTCAGCTGTTGAATGAGTTCAGTTCCGCCTTCTCCATCTCCTCCCTTGCATTTCCAGCAACCCCTTTACTTATCTCCTCGTAAGAGTGTTTAGCCCCATGAAACAAAAGCTCGCATTGAGGTAATGTGCCACGTGAACTTGCCAAGAGCCCATTGGGTGTGCCCAGGCACCTCTGGGAGGTAGACGTGGCCCCTGGTGCTGTCCCCATTCCAGAGCGGGACACACAGAACCTTCAGTGGCTTGCTCAAGGTTACTACTGGGAGCTCCCTTCAAACTCTGGGGACTCATCCCCTCGGGGATTTAGGGCTGCCACCACTCCATGTGCCTTGTCACTGAAGCTGAAGCTTCAGTACCACAGTAGAAATTGGCTACACTGTGTCCCCCCCTGGGGTGACCATGCTGCCCGGGCTAGTGAAGACATACAGTGGCTGTTCCTGATGACACCCTGATGGCCTCAGTGCAGGGGGTGGTGACTTCACTCCATGCACTTGTGTTACCTCCCTGCCACATGCTTCCTGTTCCACAGTAGCTCCTCCATCAGATGTTTCCAACTAGTGATTCTCTGCCAAACGGTTGACAGAGATAAATGTCCTCCTTCCCTTCATCCTTCTTTCCCGTGGTTAAGAACAAGGAGACACAGCAGTCAGAGTGGCACAGACATTCAGGCTCTCGGAGAAGAGCAAAGGTTCATCTCTGCAAGGGGGTTCTGCCCTGAACCCTGTCGCAGGGAAAGGATGCCAGCTGACAGTGCAGGCTGGGAAGCTCCATGCGCGGCAGTGACGCAGCTGTGTGGACACGTGCCAGCACTCCAAAGCCAGACTGTGCCACCATGTTTGGGAGTGACTTTTCCCACATCCTCTTTTCTAACAACTTAAAATTTTAAATGATTATATTTCTCCCTTTGTTTGGTTTTCTAGAAGGTAGGAAAGAGAATTGCACTTCCCTTTGTGCTGTGGTTGTAGTGGGGATGAGGAAAGGGGCGATCTTCTCCTGTCAAAGTTTTCTCTGCTCTATTCTTCTCCATAGCATTTATGACCTACTAGTAGCCTATATATCTCACTTATTTATTTATTCACCTGTTTAATCCACTGGCAAGTGTCTTCCATGAGGACAGAATTTGTGCTTACAGCTGCTGTTACTATAGTGATACCTAGTAGGTGCTCAGTAAGTGCTTGTTGAGTGACTTAATTAATCCTCCCTGTAGAAGTAGCTCTTCTAACCAGCTCGAGTCCCTGAATTTGTTCCAGATGTTGAAGGGCAGAGTTAAGATATATGAGGACCAGAAGTTTTTAAAATCTAAATTCTAGGGATTGCCATAGTAATTCAGACCATGGACCTTGGAGGCCAGTGTTTTGATGGGATGCATATGATGGCAGGGCCTGGCTGTTTTCCTTGACATCGGCCTCAAAGGTTGGGCTAACTATTCATTTATTCATTCAGCCAGCCAGGCAGGCAGAGAGTCACTCTTTTATCAATAATTAGCTCTGGGGATAAAAAGTTGAGTAAGACATGTAGGTCCATACCCTTATAAATCTTGTCATCTAGAACTAGGTCAATGTATTTGGGGGAAATTATATTTTTCATCCTGTTCCAATCCTGTGAAGAAGCATTCCTTAGCTTTACTACTTGCTTTATAATATAATTTTGCACCCAGAACCTCAGGTGACTTCTTCAAGGAGAAGCCTGCTGCCACAGGGGCCTCTTGAGGCCCAGACGATGAGGTTGAGCTTTCTGTCATCGTGGGTCCCTGGTTCTGTTGCTCGTGGTTCGCTATGTCATGTGCTCCTTCTAACTTACAGGGAATATCTTTTTCTTTTATTGGTAACATGGAGTCAGTGATACTGGATGGGTGTGAGAGAAAGAGACAGTACGGGTATATAGGATGGTGGAAGAAGACACTGACAATTTCAGACTTGAAAAGCGCCTCCTCCTGTTGTTTATGCTGCCCACTCGCATGCGTTTCTGACAGTGGGTCTAGTGAGGCACATCTCCCTAGTACCCTGTATTAATTTCTTCATGATCACATCCCAAAAAATGGAGGAAATGTCAGGAACTTAGTGACTTTTTCTGTGTGACTTTTAGTAGAAACATATAAGGAAAGAATTTAGTGTTGTTGGTCTATTGTAAACTCAGAGTGAATTAGCATTGAGATGAGGCTGTTGAGGGGGTGTAACAATTATGTCCAAAATGAGGCCAGTGATGGCCCCCACTTGAACGGAAGTGGCACCCTGGGGGTCCCATGTGTGAGGAAACAGAATAGACAAGAACATACCCAGGCTTCATATGGGGAGCATCTCAAAGGACGGAGGATGTTTGTTTCAGAGAAGTCTGAGAGGGCCCACAGCACGGTCCTCAAATGTTGGGGGGGCTCTGTGTGCAGGAGAGTGAGACCATTCTGGGGCCTCGGTGCTTGGTTGAGGTGGCCCGGATGGAAGGACTTCCCAAGGGGGTGGTGGCCAAAGATGGCACTGCGGCTGCCTCTGAGCCTCCCTGCCTGATCCCTGAGGAAGGTGGGAGTCCTCATTTGTCCCCTTGAGCTCAGACGCCTGTCGAAGCCAGCAGAGGGCACGTTAAACAGGTGTGCTGACAGGGGAGAAGAGGAAATGACATCTCTAGTTTGGGACTGTCTTCTGTGATCCTCCTTTCTCCAATTTGTCTTCAGTTAGCTTTTCTTTTTCTGCTCCCTTTAAACATTTCCCATACACATTGACCCAACGATTCAAATTTTGAGAGTCCGCATTACAGAAATAAAAATATTTTATGATATATGCACAAGAATATATATATATATGTGTGTGTGTATGTGTGTGTATGTGTGTGTGTGTGTGTGTGTATGTATAAAACTGTTCGATTTTTATTGAATTGCAAAAATGTGGAAACAACCTGAATGATGATTGAAAGACTATGGAGTAAATTCTGGTGTATCCATAATGTAAACTATTATGCAGCTTTATAGACAATGAGTTAGATCCATATCTACTGTCCTGGAGGGATGAGCAGAATATAGAGTGAAGTGAGAAAAACAGAAATATATGTCATGGGATTTCATTTTGTAAGAATAAATTATTTTAAAAACTCCTCATATGTAATCGCGTTGGCATATATTTGTGTGAGGATAGCAGGGCAGAGAGGGTGGGAGAATACAGATGAGCTGTTAATAGTGTCTGGATATCTTGGGCTTGGGTGAGGACCTGAGGGACAGAAGGGGCAGGAATAGAGGCAAAGTGAAGGAAAGTGAAATGGGATGGCTTATCTATGTGCCGTCTCTGATCTCTCTACTGTCTTTCTCCTCTCCATCTTCTATCTGTCCGTCTATCCATTACTCATCTATCTACCTATCTTCTTTGGTTGTGCCTAAATATGTTAATTTTGAAGACTTTAATAAAAGATAGGAAGAAGAAAATTACTCTTTTATATTATTTCCATTTTCTGCTTTGTTCTTTTTAAAGAATTGTCTCAGTCTTTCTATTAAGGATAATCCAGAGATTTTATAATAAAGAACTATTGGTTTTAATCCTTTAAAGATGTGTTAAACAAATTTAACGAAATGTGGGGGGTATGTAAAGATAAAATATTTTGAGTCAAGCTAAATTTCTAGATATTATGAAAAATGAATGACTTGACTTTTTTTTCTCACAATTCCTTTGCTGTGTAGAGGGTGTCCATTTTCTCCTAGTACTCTTTGAAAAAATTTTCCTTTCTTAAATCTAGGGAACACAGGGTCAGAATAGGAGCCCCTGGCTCAGTTAAGATATTCTCTAGTGCCTGTGCGTGCACTAGATGTGCATTTAACCAATTTTTCTCTGCTGGATGGCTATAAAGATGCTGCTATGTTTTCCTGTAATGTGGGTGCTTTCTTTCAAATTACTTTTAAGAACTGTTTTCCATATTTGAGACTGAGAGTTCTTCCCACATAAAGAATTTGTCAACATGCAGAATAGCTCTAGACATTGTATAGTTGGCTGATGTGATTTAACCCCTACTTATTATGAGAGGGGTGGGGGGAGAACAGGATGCTGTTTCATATTCACACTCAGATGTAGACTCAGAGCTACTCCCAAGTAGCCATACTAGTACAAAAGCAAAAAAGCGTGGGTATTTCAGAGCCAGAGAAATAGTCATACTAACCATCACATTTCTTTCATTTTCAGATGTTCATTTTATATGCTAAATGAAATCTGAATGCGTTTTACTGTACTTGTGTGCATTTACTAGGTTGATATTTTAAATCAACAGTGGTCTTATAATTAGAAGGTGTCAGAAATCCTGTAGAGTCCACTTAGCTGGTCACTGAGTTCCAATATTCAGTGCATTTAGAACATTCCAGAACAATGAGTTTCCACCAGAAGTTCAGTCTGCATAATGCTATCTTGATTCAGACAGATCAGGAAATTATAAAAGTGCTATTTTCATCTAAGTGGCTGCCTCACAGATAATACTAAAATAATAACTAAAAATACGCGAAGTAGGATCTGTGCATGGCCGACTCCATTTTTAAAATCTCAATTTTAGTTCAAAGGCACCATCATTTTGGGAAAACTAATCATGTGCAGTGACATTTTTCCACCTCACAGGCTGAAAAATATTTCAGTAGGCCAAAAACCTGAATGGAACTATGGGCCGCTTACCTGTCAGAGGGAGGTGGGAAGGACAGGACGAGGACATGTTATTTGCAGCTGGGCCTGGAGGGTATGGAAATACGTCTGCATTTGCCTTGGGCGTCCTACCAAGCGTTGTGGTTGAGTTTTGTCACTGTTGCTTTGTTTTCTTGGGCATAATACCTGCTTCCTCCAGAAAATCCCCTCCCCCCTTCTGGGCCCCCAGAGGAGGCTGTATAAGGCTTCCCGGCTGCCCTGTGTGAGTCCGCGGTAGTTGCTGCGTTTCTCATGCCTTTTCTTTATGCTGTTTCAGCTCATCCACCATACACCATGTGCTTTAGAGTGAAATTCTACCCACATGAACCCTTGAAGATTAAAGAAGAGCTCACAAGGTATTTTTCGTTTGTTTGTATGTTTCATGTGTGCCTTTAGCCATCCAGGGCCTCGGAGTTCTCCAGGCCACACGGGCCTCCTGGCTGGGGCAGATCTTCTCAAGGAAGTGGGTGCTCTACTCAGTGTTTTGGCTGGGAATGTTTCTCTTACACTTAATTGTCTCGGGATTTTTCAAACTGCTGTCATTGGGAGTGTAATTAAGTGCACAAAGAAGCCGGGGTTATAAGGAGGGGGTGCTCTCTGAAAACATCTGACAGTGGGTGCTAAAAATAAAGAAAAGATGGCTGTCTTTAGGAGATGGGCAAATCCACAGCTGGTGCAGCCCCACAAGCCTGTCTTTTGGATCTGAACTTTTCTGGGAGAGAAAGGATCGCTTGATGGAAGAGACTATTTGTTGTCTCGCATTCCGCTTGCTGAATGACCAGCCTGGGGCCGGCTTCCCTCCTATGTCAAGAACCCTTTCAGCTCAACTCTCCGAATTTTCCAATCTCAGGCCTCCTCCCTTCTCATCTCCCTCTGCTGGGGCCACTCAGTCTTCCCTCTGGGGTTTGCTTCCTTGAGCAGCCTCGGCCCTGCGGCGGAGCAGAGTCCCGGGAAAGCCAGCTGGGTGGACGGGGACGAGCCCAGGTGTGCTTAGCTCCTGATCAGGCTCTGATCAGGTGACTGCAAACCTCACTGCACATGAGCATCTCAGAATCATCCTCCCAGGTCCAGACTCAGCGGAAAAGGAGGGCTCTGGTCTAGGCTGGGAGACGTGTTGGCTTCTTGGATATTTTGCTTTCTCATTCACGAGTCTCTAGTAAGGCCTGACTGTAGGGGCACTTAGATGACATTGTTATTCATTTTTGCACAGCCATGAAGTGAGGTCTGGACTTGGGGGCGGGCAGGGTGTGTGTGTGTAGAAACAAGGACTGTACAGATAATGGACATTATAAGTGGTGGCTGGTATTTTGCAGTCTGGCCTTCTTTTTAAAAAACACCGAGGTAGAATTCACTCAAAAACTAATTCTAACACTTCACAGTGTACAATCTGTCCTTGAAAATTTCAACAAATCACCTTGAAAATAAAGAGTTTTATTTGAGCCAAATTTTTGGATCTAGACCCAGGAAGATGTAACTCCAGCAGGTGGGGTAGGAGATATGTTTCACCAAGCCCAAGTCATACGAAGGTTTTACATCCTTGAGGAGACAGGCAAAGGAGACATAACTTCAGAGGGTACATTTCATTTACAAAAGATGTTACATAAAGAAAAGTGTTGGGGGGAGTACACGTCCTGGCTGTCTGACATCATGAAGGAAGTCGGGTGGAAAGGTGTAGAACCTTCTTACTCAAAGTGTTATGCTCACCCTTTACCAGGAATGCAGGTGCAGATTGTTGAGCCCGTCACTCAGTGTACAGGTAGGTTTTAGTTTTTCATGGGTGGCCGATTCGAGACTCCCAGAGTAATGAAACCTTCAATACATGGGCCTTAGAAATCTTTTCGGCGATCCCCAGTATAGTGGTCAGCTTTTTTTTAAAAATATACATTCAGTGTCATTAAGTACATTCCCAATGTTGGGCGACCATCCCCACTGTCTATTTTCTCATCTCCCAAAAAGAAATGCTGTCCTGGGAGAAGTCACCACTCACTCTCCTCTCCCCGGGACCCTGGCAACCACTGATCTACTTTAACTATTCGGGACATTTCATTAAGTGGAATCATGCAATATGTGGCAGGGGCTGTAAGAACTGCCAAAAAAAAAAAAAAAAGTTTTGCCCTGCTCTCTGGGTGCTGACGGGGTAATGAGGAAGATCTGACCACCTGCTGTCAGGCATTATTTTGTCAGGTGCCAAAAATTGCTCACTTTTGTCATTTGTTTTCATTATAGTCTTGTCTGGAGGGTAAAAATTGAATATGTGTCACATATAAATTAAGGATGGATCTTGTTGATAAAAGTCCCATTTGAAATAAAAGAATAACGTTTTTGTTAATGAGCCCTGTTAAGCCCCTCTCAGTGAATTTGCCAGTATTTCCCTGAATTTGACTGAATAGTTAAGGTATAAATAGCGGAACATTAGCAACACTTTTATGTCTCCCAAGGAAATTTAGGCAATGCCCTGTCCTTGTGCAGGTAGAACTCTTAGTCAGCACAGTCCTCAGAATTCAAGATTAATTTAGAAACGGTGGAATGCCTCGGGTACTTAGGGTTTAAATCCTATTTTGAAAGAGTTTAGTTTTTCTTGTTGGATAACTTGCTATTTGTAAGGTCAACCTAAAATTTAAGAATAATTTAATACACAAGAAGTAAATTCATGACCATGCCGTGAATAAAGAAACATCGAGAAAAAAGCAGGAAAAAAACAAAAACAAAAAAAACTTACAAAAAAGGTATTTAAAATCATACTTTATCTTTCCTTTATCTTTCCATTTACCCAGTGATCTTACAACTTCTAGTTTTGTAGGCTTTTGTAAATGCTATAAACAATTGAATGGAACCAAGTATTTTGGGTTTTTTTTAGTTTTACCCTCTTTAAGTTCATGTTAGATAAACAGTATCATTAGTGGTGGCACACAGTGTATGCCCCAGATCCTCCTCTGCTTTTGTTGCTTAGTTCTTTCATTCAGGGGTGGTATTAAAGGAAGATGCATTGTTATTTATTTATTTTTGGTGGCCACTGTATTAAAAAACGAGTATCCAAACTTGAAGCCATTTGTAAGGCTCAGTGGATTATGCTGAATCCTTACTAATCCGTGATTATCTCTAGAAATCACTGGTATGAACAAGGATCCGAGCACTATGTTGTAAAGGTTGATTTTCTTAGGAAGCTTTCATCAAGCTGATTGCTGAGTTATGGGATTAGAACCCAAACCTCTCATTCATCAGTAAATAGATATGTGAAACTGTTTTTCACTGCTAAACTCATCAACAAATAGAAAAGAATGCTTTTTGTTCAACATGTGCATTTAGCAAGAAGATAGTGTTGAAATACTTCATTTTTTTAAAAAAGGAAAGATTTGATCATGTCAAGTATTCATGTGACCTTGGTATTCTGAATGGTCTAGGACAAAGGTCCTCAAAGTGAGGCCCCCAGACGAACAGCAGCATTCCCTGGGAATGTGGCCCCTGCCCCTGACCTAGGATGGAGTCCAACAGTCTGTTTGCATAAGTCCTCCAGGTAATTTTAAAGCATATCAAAATTTGAGAACCACTACTCTAAGGTAGTTGGATTTTCAAAAGTATGAGTTTCTTTTGGCAGATATTAAAGTATACACTTCAGTGAGTTTGATGTGTTCACAAAGTTGTGCCACCATCACCACAACCTAATTCCAGAACCTTTTAACATCTTAGTAGGAAACCCAGAGCCCAAGCGGTCATTCCCTATTGAACCCTCCCCACTGCCCCTGGCAGCCACTAGGCTACTTCCTGTCTCTGGATTTGCCTGTTGTGGACATTTCATACAAATGGAATCATACACTATGTGGCATTTCACTTAGCTTAATGTTTTCACAATTCATCCGTGTCGTAGCGTCTATCAGTACTTCCTTTTCATGGCCGAATAATATTCCATTGTGTGGATTACCACTTCCTTTTACCCATTCATCAGCTGATGGGCATTTGGGTTTTTCCCCTTTTTAACTATCATGAATATTGCTGCTATGAACATTCATGTACATGTTTTTGTGAGACTCTAGATCCTGATTTAATGGGTCTTAGGTGGGGGTCAGGCATTGGTATTTAAAAAAAAAACTCCCCCAAGTGATTCTAAGGTGCAGTCCGGGCTGAGAACCACTGGTTTAGAACCTTCTTACTCAAAGTGTGGCCTGGGTTGCCAGCACATCATCACCAGGGCACTTATTAAAAACACGGACTCCGATGCCCCACCCGGACTTGCTGAACCAGAATTCCCAGTTCTCCAAGATCTCCAGGTAATTCACCTGCTCATTAAAGTGTGAGAGGCACTAGTTTGGGGAGCTACTCTGTGTCTTTACCTACCGAGTGTAACACTGTTCTGACAAAACGTGCACCAAACTCCAGATAAGAAATTTATTAGGGGCTGCCTTTGCCCCCTGCAAACAGTTCTGTACAAAACTGGGGGCAGAGCGTGTCACCTGAGCCTCCACCGTGTCCCCAGTGCCTACCACAGTGTACAGCATAACGCAGGTGTGAGATAAAGAGTCAGTGATGGAAACACCAGGAACCTGAACCCTCAGGGCTTTTGGGGAGCCAGCACCCTGAGATGGGAGCTCCAGTGCTTGGGGCTGGTGGCACGTGCGTGATCCCCGCATGGCAACCACACTCTGGGTGGGGCTGTGCGTATGCTCTGCATTGTGCATAAATATCAGATGATCTGGGCACTGGAGGGAGTAACCGGGACCCACTGAGTGGTCCCCTGCTCCCCAACCCCAAGACCCTGGAAAGAAAAAATAGTTGGTCTCTGAGAGTTAAAGTCTAAGACAAACACAAGGAATCTGCACCCAATGGCTAAGTTACTTTAGGCAGAAGCCGGAGATCCCAGGCCTGAGCCCTGAGTGAAAGGATTAGCCTGGCTAAGAAATAGAGGAATCTGGAGGGCTTGGTCAGCGTGGGGGAATGGAAGGGACAGTGGTGGGAGCAGCCTGAGCCAGGGGTGTGACTCGTCTGTCCCCTGCTCCCTTGGCCAGATTGGGCTTGTATGTGGTTTTTTTTGGGTCAACACTCAGTGTTTTTAGGAACAGAATTTGTTGCAAAGTTTAAAGTTCAAAAGATTTCACTTCTAAATCCAGTCCCTTGATTTTCTAAAAAAGCTGGATGTGTTGGCCAGCTTTTCTACGCCGGGCTGTTGCTGTGCCGCTGAGCCCTTTGCGGGAGCCCCTGCTCCTCGTCTGCTTCCCTGAGCCCCTCCCACCAGCCCATCTCACGCACGCTGAGGCATGCCCAGCTCTGTGGGCATCTGAGTTTGCTGTCCCTGGGGACGAGGGGGGGGGGGACGCTAACCAGATGACAGCTCTGGCTGGGAATAGTTGGCCTTCTGGCTCATGACCAGGCCTTTTTGAGATTGATTAATGAGAGGCTGTCTGCCCCCAGGACTAGTCTCCGTGTGCTGGTCGAGTCCACTTCCTGAGTCTCCGTGTCACACAGCTTGGGCAGTGTGTGTGTGCAGGTCGGGTGACAGTGACAGCCGCATTGTCATTGGGAGCTCGTCCCGGGAGCAGTGGCTGCTGGGCCCTGCAGCTTTCCTCAGTCCTTCCATGTCTGTAGAGGGCCAGCCGCCCAGTTTTGGAAGCTGCCACAGAACTCCGGGTTTTCTGAACCCAGGGGCCCCTCAGTTTTTCTCGGCTCGCCCTCGGAGGAGCTGCTTAGGCTCTGCCGACCCAGGTGGAGGAAGCGAGAACAATCCTCCCCCTCTTCCAGGCCTCAGCCAGCACTTAGGGCGCCTTTTCTCCTCTTGTGTTGCAGGTACCTTTTGTACCTGCAGATTAAAAGAGATATTTTCCATGGCCGCCTGCTCTGCTCCTTTTCAGATGCTGCCTATCTGGGTGCCTGCATCGTTCAAGGTAAGTGTGGCCTCACCTACACACCCACCCTTGTACTGACTGGAGCTTCGGCTCCTCCCTCCTCCCCACCCACGCCCATCCTGCCTATGTCCATGGTTCAAGGCCAGGCAGGGCTGCGTGCTGGGCAGCAGAGCCCCTGCTCACCTTCCCTCCTAGGCCAGGGGGCCCTGGCGCAAGGCCAGCTGCGGTGGTCACACAGGCCTCTGCAAGAACAAAGGGTCCTCAAGCTGCATGGTGGAGCTCAGCGACTCTCTTTCAAAGGGGCCCAATGTGTGACTTTATAAGTTCTGAAGGATTGTGGGGTGTTCCAAACCCTGAGCTCTGCCCCGAGCTCCAACTGCCAGAAGTGTACCTAGTGGGTACATTGAGGGAGGAATCTATGTCCAGGAAGGTAGGTGTCAAACAGGTGTCATCTCAAACACTTGAAGTGAAATGTCAGAGTGTTTATATATACATCCACATGTGTGGAATGTGTATGCTTATGTGGTTTACATATACATCCACATATGTGGAGTGTGCGCATATGTGTACATGATTTATATATACATCCATGTGTGTGGAGTGTGTGTGTATGTACACGTACACTGGATCCAGCTCTTCAGCTTTTTAGCCCTGTGGCCCACTGAGGAGACCCCAGACTTACAGTCTGTCATACCATGGTTTGCACCTTACTTCTCTTGTTCTGGTTATTTCACCATAGACAAATTATTTCAGCTCTTTAAGCATATGTTAAATGGGGTGGTGTACCTCCTTTACTGCTGTGTGAAGATTTTATGACTTATTCTCAGGGTTGAACAAGCTCCAGAGGATGGGGCAGTGGGGACCAGCAAGTGCCTGTGACCCAGGGTTGGCTTCTGAATGTTACCACCTGTAAGAGAAAACTGTGTGAGGGGAGGTGGGCTCCAGGGCCCGAGGCAGCACATGCCATGGGGATGGGCCCAGGACCCAAGGGAAGAGTGACTCAGGTGTTCTGTCCCCCTGAGCCACTCAGAAGGCAGCTGGTGGCAGCGCCTGTTTGGAGGGACCCAGGTGATCCAGACATTGGCCGCGTGAATACTAATGATGCGTTTCTGAGAGAAGAGGAGGGAGGGAGGGGAGAAAAGGGAAGAAAAGAGGGGGAGGGGAGAGCAGCAGGTGAGCGTGTCATCCTGATAAAGGGTCTGGAATAGCTTCATTATTAGGCAGATTGTAATAATCGTCTGCCTATCATAATTCCTTTCACAGCTTAAGAGAAACACCTGCCATTTCTCACCACTCTCCCTACAGGATGCTCTGGGCTGTGAAATAGCTCCTTGGACCCTCTCTCCAGATGTGTGTGTGCTCTCTGAGAATTCTGGAGAGCATGACTATGTTGCCTTTTCCCTTCCTTTGGACGCAACCTAGCGCTGCATAGTCTATTTTGGTAGTGGTGTTAAAATGGAGATTTGCAAGTCTGATATCAGAACTGTAGTGATACTGTGATGGGAAATCATCCTTCCATCTGCCCGTAAGCACATCTCGAGTATGTGCTTCTCAAAGTTGCCTCTCTCCCATCAGAGCTAAGGGCTGTTAAAACCCCATGGTTCTCCTTCCCTGTGAAGACTGCAAATTCCCAGGTAGGGTGCACTGTCTTCTATAAGGGAGAAGTGACCCAACACTAGTTCAAGCAACAGACTAGCAGATAAGGACTGCGGAATGCATTTAGGCATTAGTGAATTATGGTCAAGACAAGCTCAGTATGTGTGTGTAATGGGAAACCTTCCATACTGTTTTCTGTTTGAAATAAAGCTACACAGTCTCCATCCAGAGGCTCAGGACCCTATTTTATCCCTCATTGCTATTATTGTTGTCTCCCCGACTCCCACCTGTCACACACATTCTGTAAGTAGAGTTGGAGATGGACTGGCAGACCTTGAAAGAACCTTTCAGTTCTAAAATGCACTGGTGTCCTCGGGCCATTTACAGCAAATCCAGCAAAAGCTGTATTCATAGGTTCTCTGCTTGAGGTGAAACTTTAGCAGCTCTAGAGACCGTACAAATGCAGATAAAGACCTGCTTTGGTGGAACTGCCTATGCTTATAGAGAGTGACAGGAACATGGAATAAATGATTAGGAAGCAGGAGGCCATGTGATTTTTCACTGGCTCCTTGTTTGCTAACACTCTTCCAATGAGCATGTTTTAAGCCTTAGAATATTCTGAGGGTATGAAGAACAGGCAGCCACCCAGGGTTTTGCTGCACGTACATACTGAATACAATGTGCATGGTCAATACATGCAATGCATTTTCTTTCATAATACAAATTACAAAATAAATACACAGAACCCAAGGGATATATTTATATCCTAGGTAAAAATATCTTTACTGTTCCTTCTATCAAACATGGCTGGTTCATTGTTCTTATCTCCTCTGCCCTGGTGTGCTCAAGCCCTTTGGGTCTATGGCTCCTTTTAGATGTTTAGAACTCAGTTCAGATGTCACTTACCACTTCCTCTGAGAAGTCTTCCTGGACTACTAAAGAAGTAAAGTAGCTTCTATCCTGGACATGATTCTTGCACCTGTGTTTTGCTGTCTTGTTAGCACTTCCGAAATTATCCTTTTGATTTGATTTTGGACTTACTATGCATTCCCCCCTGTGTAGACCCTAGATTCCATGGAGGGAGGACTCTGGGTGCAGCACCCTGTGTCTGGCGCACAGTAAGTTCTCCGCCGTGTGTGTTAGGTGAACTAGGCACTTGCCTTAATTGCACCACGGTAGGCTGTATTTCCCTACTTGGGAAAGAGTGGTTACTACCACATTCGTTTATTTGGTCACGTGGTCTCAAAACATGTATTGAACAGCTGCTATCTAGCAGGCACTGCAGTACAAAGTCTCCGTGGGGTTGGGGGCAGGGGATTAGACAAGTAATCAGGCAGTTGTGATGATATGTTAATGGCTAAATAGAGGGACACATGGGTCCTTGCTATGACCCCAAGAGGGCCCTTGGCCCAGCACGGTGGGTCTGGGAAGACCCCGAAGGAGCCAACCCTGCAGCTGGAAGGTGCTGTCGCTTCAATTGTTTTGGAATGAGCCCATCCCACCCAGGGGAAGCGCCCTCGCAAGCCTGCCCTTTACTACCATCACTTGAGTGCCCTCAACCTTGTGCTTCAACTCTTTGCAGTTTTCTTTTATTTTTAAATAAAATTTTATAGTGTGTTTCTCTTTTCCCCTTAAAAAAAATTAAAATACATAAAATGCACCAATCTTAGTGTACAGCTTGCTGAATTTTGACATGTGTATACACTCATGATCACCCAGATCAAGATATCAAACATTCTCTCTAATTTTTTTTCCTCTTCACCTATTTTGCCCATATCCTGACTCCCCTCCCCTGTTCTATGTTTATGGGTCTATTTTTATTTTGTTCATTTGTTTTTTTTTTTTAGATTCCACATATAAGTGAAATCATATGGTATTTGTTTTTCTCTCACTTATTTCACTTAACATAATACCTTCCAGGTCCATCCATGTGGTTGCCGATTGCCAGATGGCATTCTTTTTTTATGACTGAGTAATATTCCATCATGTGCCATGTCTTCTTTATCCATTCATCTACTGGTGGACACTTATGTTTGCTTCTGTATCTTGGCTATTGTAAATAATGCTGTGATAAACATAGCAGTGCATATATCTTTTCAAATTAGTGACTTTGTTTTTTTTAGGTAAGTTCCCAGAGTTGGAATTATTGGGTCATTATGGTATTTCTATTTTTAATTCTTTGAGAAGCCACCATATTACTTTCCATAATGGCTGCACCAATTTACAGTCTCATCTTTGGATTTTTCTGATGGTGAAATTCTCTTAGAAACATGCTAGACATTGTTTCACATCAGTGTGCTGCATGTCATTTGTCACAACTTTATCCTCAATGTTGTGTGTGGGAGAGAACCACAAGCTGCTTTACCCAAGTCCACTTGGTATAGAAAATAAAATTTAAATACTTAGAAGTCCATAATATATATAAATTGCCTTTTGCTTCAGGTGAAGTCAAAGACAAGTTTTAAGGGACAGGAAAGCAGGGCATGGGATGGAGGAGGCATAGACATTTATGTCACCAGCAACTCTGTGCAGGTTCCCTGGTATTTATGCCCTTAGTTCTCTAGCATTTTCCAGGCTACTTACTTGCAGTACTTAGCAGTACAGTCCCTTGTACTCACAAGTTTTCCTGGAAAGAGAAGTGGCCCTTGCAAACAATGCCCTCCCTTACCAACCACCGTGCAGGCTGGCATTTACATTGAAGATGATCGGCTTTTTATCAGTGGTCCGTTCCCTATGGAAAATGAAGGCATTGGTTATACCATCTCAGTTTTTAGGCCCATAGCCAGCTCATGGGGCATATGTACATGTGTACATATGTAGGTGTCTTATGTGCACTGCTTTTGAAACTTAGGTGCAGTTAATCATCAGCTCATGGCTCATTCTCATCCTGAGTCCCCCTGGGCCCACCTATTGATTGAGCGATTTGGTTGATGCATTTCCTTTTTTCATTATTCTGCATCTCCCATTCCTAAAGGCAACAACTGGATTCATATGTATCTTTGACTTTGCATATACATCCTGGTAAAATCATTCACTTTTTATATGATTTTTAATGATTAAGAGTGTATACAATATTTTTTTTCTGATAAGAGATTTTTTTATTAAGGTATTGACATACACTCTTATAAAGGTTTCACATGAAAAAACAATGTAGTTACTACATTTACCCATATTATCAAGTCCCCACCCTTACCCCAATGTAGTCACTGTCCTTCAGTGTAGTAAGATGCCACGGATTCACTGTTTGTCTTCCCCATGACCCCCCACACCATGTGTACTAAACATAATACCCCTCAATCCCCTTCTGCCTCCCTCCCCACCTGCCCTCCCACACCCCTTCCCTTTGGTAACCACTAGTCACTTCTTGGAATCTCTGAGTCTGCTGCTATTTTGTTCCTTCAATGTTTTATTTTAATTAATTTTATTTATTTATTTATTTATTTTGGTGTCATTAATGTACAATCACTTGAGCAACATTATGGTTACTAGACCCCCTATTATCAACTCCCCCCCCACATACCACAGTACAGTCACTGTTCATCAGCATAGTAAGATGCTATAGAATCATTACTTGTCTTCTACGTAAGTACTGTCTTTCCCGTGTCCCCCGCCGCTGCATTACGTGTGCTAATCGTAATGCCCCGTTCCCCCCCGTTATCCCTCACTTCCCACCCATCCTCCCCAATCCCTTTCCCTTTGGTAACTGTTAGTCCATTCTTGGGTTCTTTGAGTCTGCTGCTGTTTTGTTCCTTCAGTTTTTCCTTTGTTCTTATACTCCCCAGATGAAGGAAATGATTTGATACTTGTCTTTCTCCGCCTGGCTTATTTCACTGAGCATAATACCCTCTAGCTCCATCCATGTTGTTGCAAATGGTAGGATTTGTTTTCTTCTTATGGCTGAATAATATTCCATTGTGTATATGTACCACATCTTCTTTATCCATTCATTTACTGATGGACACTTAGGTTGCTTCCATTCTTAGCTATTGTAAATAGTCCTGCGATAGACATAGGGGTGCATATGTCTTTATCAAACTGCACTGCTGCATTTTTAGGGTAAATTCCTAGGAGTGGAATTTTTGGGTCAAATGGTATTTCTATTTTGAGTTTTTTGAGGAACCTCCATATTGCTTTCCACAATGGTTGAACTAGTTTACATTCCCACCAGCAGTGTAGGAGGGTCCCCCTTTCTCCACATCCTCGCCAACATTAGTAGTTGTTTGTCTTTTGGATGTTGGCCATCCTCACTGGTGTGAGGTGATATCTCATTGTGGTTTTAATTTGCATTTCTCTGATGATTAGTGATGTGGAGCATCTTTTCATGTGCCTGTTGGCCATATGAATTTCTTCTTTGGAGAAGTGTCTGTTAAAATCTTCTGCCCATTTTTTAATTGGCTTGTTTACTTTTTGTTTGTTGAGGTGTGTGAGCTCTTTATATATTTTGGATGTCAACCCCTTATCAGATATGCCATTTATGAATATATTATCCCATACTGTAGGATGTCTTTTTGTTCTACTGATGGTGTCCTTTGCTGTACAGAACTTTTTAGTTTGATATAGTCCCACTTGTTCATTTTTACTTTTGTTTCCCTTGCCCGGGGAGATATGTTCATGGAGAAGTTGTTCATGTTTATGTCCAAGAGATTTTTGCCTATATTTTTTTTATAAGAGTTTTATCATTTCATGATTATATTCAGGTCTTTGATCCATTTTGAGTTTACTTTTGTGTATGGGGTTAGACAGTAATCCAGTTTCATTCTCTTACATGTAGCTGTCCAGTTTTGCCAACACCAGCTGTTGAATTGACTGTCATTTCCCCATTGTATATCCATGGCTCCTTTATTGTATATTAATTGACCATATATGCTTGGGTTATATATGGGCTCTCTATTCTGTTCCACTGGTCTATGGGTCTGTTCTTGTGCCAGTACCAAATTGTCTTGATTACTGTGGCTTTGGAGTAGAGCTTGAAGTTGGGAAGTGGGATTCCCCCCTGCTTTGTTCTTCCTTCTCAGGATAGCATTGGCTATCCGGGGTCTTCTGTTGTTCCATATGAATTTTAGAACTATTTGCTCTAGTTCATTGAAGAATGCTGTTGGTATTTTGATAGGGATTGCACTGAATCTGTAGATTGCTTTAGGCAGGATGGCCATTTTGACAATATTAATTCTTCCTATCCATGAGCACTGGATGTGTTTCCATTTATTAGTGTCCTCTTTCATTTCTCTTAAGAGTATCTTGTAGTTTTCAGAGTATAGGTCTTTCACTTCCTTGGTTAGGTTTATTCCTAGGTATTTTATTCTTTTTGATGTGATTATGAATGAATTGTTTTCCTGATTTCTCTTTCTGCTAGTTCATTGTTAGTGTATAGGAATGCAACAGATTTCTGTGTATTAATTTTGTATCCTGCAACTTTGTTGAATTCAGATATTAGATCTAGTAGTTTTGGAGTGGATACCTTAGGGATTTTTATGTACAATATCATGTCATCTGCAAACAGGGACAGTTTGACTTCTTCCTTACCAATCTGGATGCCTTTTATTTCTTTGTGTTTTCTGATTGCCGTGCCTAGGACCTCCAGAACTATGTTGAATAAAAGTGGGGAGAGTGGGTATCCTTGTTTTGTTCCTGATCTTAAAGGAAAAGCTTTCAGCTTCTTGCTGTTAAGTATAATGTTGGCTGGGGGTTTGTCATATATGGCCTTTATTATGTTTAGGTACTTGCCCTCTATACCCATTTTGTTGAGAGTTTTTATCATGAATGGATTTTGAATATTGTCAGATGTTTTTCAGCATCTATGGAGGTGATCATGTGGTTTTTGTTCTTCTTTTTGTTGATGTGGTGGATGATGTTAATGGATTTTTGAATGTTGTACCATCCTTGCATCCCTGGAATAAATCCTACTTGATTATGATGGATGATCCTTTTGATGTATTTTTGAATTTGGTTTGTTAATATTTTGTTCAGTATTTCTGCATCTGTGTTCATCAGGGATATTGGTCTGTAATTTTCTTTTTTTGTGGTGTCTTGGAGTTTATTTTGTTTATTTTCTCAAAGAACCAGCTCTTGCTTTCATTGATTCTTTCTATTATTTTATTCTTCTTGATTTTATTTATTTCTGCTCTAATATTTATTATGTCCCTTCTTCTACTGACTTTGGGCCTCATTTGTTCTTCTTTTTCTAGTTTGTTAATTGTGAGTTTAGACTGCTCATATGGGAATGTTTTTCTTTCCTGAGGTAGGCCTGTATTACAATGTACTCTACTCTTTGCACAGCCTTTTCTGCGTCCTTCAGATTCTGTGGTGTTGAATTTTTGTTGTCATTTGTCTCCATATATTGCTTTATCTCTGTTTTTATTTGGTGACTGATCCATTGGTTATTTAGAAGCGTATTGTGAAGCCTTCATGTGTTTGTGGGCTTTTTCATTTTCTTTGCATAATTTATTTCTAGTTTCATACCTTTGTCGTCTGAGAAACTGGTTGGTAAAATTTCAATCTTTTTTAACTTACTGAGGCTCTTTTTGTGGCCTAGTATATGATCTATTCTTGAAAATGTTCCATGTGCCCTTGAGAAGAATGTGTATTTTGCTGCTTTGGGGTGTAGAGCTCTGTAGATGTCTGTTAGGTCCATCTCTTCTATTGTGTTGTTAGTGTCTCTGTCTCCCTACTTATTTTCTGTCTGGTTAATCTGTCCTTCAGAGTGAGTGGAGTGTTGAAGTCTCCTAGAATGAATGCATTGCATTCTATTTCTCCTTTTAATTCTGTTAGTATTTGTTCCACATATGTAGGTGTTCTTGTGTTGGGTGCATAGATATTTATAATGGTTATATCTTCTTGTTGGATTGACCCCTTTATCATTATGTAATGTCCTTCTTTGTCTCTTGTGACTTTCTTTGCTTTGAAGTCTATTTTGTCTGATACAAGTACTGCAAGTCCTGCTTTTTTCTCCCTATTAGTTGCATGAAATATCTTTTTCCATCCCTTCACTTTCAGTCTGTGTATGTCTTTGGGTTTAAAGTGAGTCTCTTGTAGGCAGCATATAGATGGGTCTTGCTTTTTTATCCATTTAGTGACTCTGTGTCTTTTGATTGGTGCATTCAGTCCATTTACATTTAGGGTGATTATGGATAGGTATGTACTTACTGGCATTGCAGGCTTTAGATTTGTGGTTACCAAAGGTTCAAGGTCAACTTCCTTACTATCTAAAAGTATAACTTAAATCAGTTAATATGCTATTACAAACACAGTCTAAAGGTTCTTTTTTTCTTCTTCTTCCTTTTTCTTCGTCCTCCATTCTTTATATATTAAGTATCATATTCTGTACTCTTTGTCTATCCCTTGATTGACTTTGGGGATATTTAATTTAATTTTGCATTTGCTTACTAATTAGCTGTTCTATTTTCTTTACTATGGTTTTATTACCTCTGGTAATAGCTATTAAGCCTTAGGAACACTTCTATCTATAGTAGTTCCTTCCAAAATACACTGTAGAGATGGTTTGGGGGAGGCAAATTCTCTCAGCTTTTCCTTACCTGGAAATTGTTTAATCCCTCCTTCTAATTTAAATGATAATCTTGCCGGATAAAGTATTCTTGGTTTGATGCCCTTCTGCTTCATTGCATTAAATACATCATGCCACTCCCTTCTGGCGTGTATTGTTTCTGCTGAGAAGTCTGATGATAGCCTGATGGGCTTTCCTTGGTATGTGATCTTATTTCTCTCTCTGGCTGCTCTTATTTATTTATTTATTTATTTTTTATTAATGTATTATTGATATATACTCTTATGAAGGTTTCACATGAAAAGACAATGTGGTTACTACATTTCCCCATATTATCAAGTCCCCACTCATACCCCAATGCAGTCACTGTCCTTCAGTGTAGTAAGGTGCCACAGATTCACTGTTTGTCTCTGGTTGCTTTTAATAGTCTGTCCTTATCCTGATCTTTGCCATTTTAATTACTATGTCTTGGTGTTGTCTTCTTTGGGTCCCTTGTGTTGGGAGATCTGTGCATCTCCATGGCCCGAGAGACTATCTCCTTTCCCAGATTCGGGAAGTTTTCAGGAATTACCTCCTCAAAGACACATTCTATCCATTTTTCTCTCTCTTCTTCTACTGGTACTCCTATAATGCAAATATTGTTCCTTTTGGATTGGTCACACAGTTCTCTCAATATTCTTTCATTCTTAGAGATCATTTTTTCTCTCTGTTCCTCAGCTTCTTTGTATTCCTCTTCTCTAGTTTCTATTTCATTTATCATCCCCTCCACCATATCCAATCTGTTTTTAGTACCCTCCATTGTGCTCTTCAACGATTGGATCTCTCACCAGAATTCATTCCTTAGTTCTTGAATATCTTTCCATACCTCCATGATCATGTTAATGATTTTTATTTTGAATTCCCTTTCAGGAAGAGTCATGAGGTTGATGTCATTTAAATCTTTCTCAGTAGTTGTATTAATAATTTTACTCTGAACCAGGTTCCTTTGGCATTTCATATTTGTATATGGCACCCTCTAGTGCCCAGAACCTCTACTCCCTGGAGCAGCTCAGCCCTTGAAGCAATGTCGGGGGTCGCAGGGGAGTGGTATTGGTATCTGGGTGGAGGAAAGAGCTGTTTCCTGCTTCCTGGCTGCTATGCCTGTCTCCACTGCCTAAACCAGTGGGCCAAGCACACAGGTATAAGCCTCTATGCTTTGCGTTTGTAGTTGCTGTAGACAGATCTTCCCTCTGGCTGGGCTAACTCCAGGGCAGGGTTTGCCGGTTTGTGAGCCAGGTGGTCCTGGCCTGGAGAAAGGCGCAGTAGGCTGAGTATCACGGAGGGGTTCCTTGGAGCTGTGTAGTTAGCTAGGGAGCTGGAACACCTGAAGATTGTCTAATTACTTGTATTAATTATATTTTTGTATTATATGCGGTTTCTTTTTCCTCCTTAGATATGAGAGTATATATGGCAAAGCTCCCAACCTGCTGGGCAGAGTTCACCCAGACAGTTTTGTCTACCTGTCCTCTCTTTCAGCAGTAAGCTCTGTGCAATCCTTGCCCCTGTAGCAGCCTTCTTGCTAAGGGCTTCCTTGTTAGGAAGTCTCTCATACTGCCCACCTTTCTTTTGTCCCTGAGCAGCTGGATATGGATCCCTGCTTTCCACAAGCAGCTGGAATCTCAGTCTCTCCAGGAATTCTGCCTGTCTTGGCTTTCCAACCCCATAATCACGAGAGTATCATGGAAGCACCATGAAATGTAGGTTTGTGCTCCCAGGGCAGATCTCCAGAGTTAGGCATTTAGCAGTCCCAGGCCCCTACTCCCTCCCTGCTCTGTTTCTCTTCCTCCTGTTGGTGAGCTGGGGTGGGGGAAGGGCTTGGGTACTGCCGGGCCACAGCTTTGGTATGTTGCCATGTTCTGTGAGGTCTGCTCTTTTCTCCAGGTGTTTGCAGTCTGGTGCAGTCCTCTTTCCTGTTGCTCTTTCAGGATTACTTGTATTAATTATTTTGTATTATATGCGGTTTTAGGAGGAAGCCTGTGTTTCACCTCTCACGCTGCCGTCTTTAATCCCAAGAGTGTATACAATTTTAAGTTTTGTAAATTAAATGGGGCTATAGCACTCATTTGATTCCTTTTTAGCCTCAGAACACCCTTCTGGCGATCTGTTTGTCATTGCTGGATATACATCTATTTTGGTGCTTTTAAAATTGCTGTAGAGTGTCTGGTAAGGTGCATCAGCATGTTTTATTTATTGCTTCTATCAACAATGAGCACCCAAATTGCCTTCCTATCTTTTTTTTTTTTTGCCACCATAGTTTCTCTAGAATCTATAGAAGTAAGGTTACTGGTCATAGTGTTTGACTAAATATTCCTAGCTTGCTGTCTGGAAGAGCTACATGCACCCAGAATTCTCCAGAAATATGCAAGGATTTCCATTTCTTCATGTCTCTATCAACACATAGAATAATCCAACTTCCTAAACGTTTTGCCAGCCTCACAGGTGTAAGGTGCTGTCTTGCTGTTTTGCTTTATATAGCTCTGAAGATACAGGCCCTCTGGGTTTCGTCTTCTGTGAACTGCCTGTTTATATCCTTTGGCCATTCTTCTGCTGGTCTTCTTGCCTATGCTCTTGATTTGTAGGGATTTCTTCTTTATTCTGGTGACTAGCCCTTGTCAGATTTGGATTTTGCAAATATATTCCTTCAGGTTGTTATCTATTATTTTGATTTTGATGTCCTTTTATGAACAGAAATATTTTAATTTTGATATGGTCAAATGAGTTCCCCCCCCACCCCCCATGGTTGATGATATTTTGGGTCTTATTTTCAAAGTCCTTCCTCACGTGGTATATACTTTTCAGGTTGTTTTGAGTGCTTTGTAATTTGAATTCCATTAAGGAACTTTGAAAAGCTTTGCTTTCCTCCTGATTTTGTCCTTTTACAGTCATTAGATGATTCAATGATGAAGGGACAATAGATAAAAATTACAGAGTGGGATTTTGCAGATGTGCTCAAGACACATTGATTTTTATGTACTTTAAAGTCATGTTGGGGGTCAAGTTCTATAATTCTCCCAACATTGTTATCTACTGTCCTGGGCCATTTGTGCCTGAGATACTTGCCCCTTCGGGCTCATTTTCCCTGGCAAGCTTGTGCAATCCGTACAAAGTATTACCACAGCCAGAGCATCACCTCTGCTGTTCCAGGCCTTTGGGCCACGCATATCCTAGGTCCTAGATGCATATCCACCATCTCCTAGATTCTCCAGGTGCTCAGAGATGTGCGGGCATTTTTTTTTACCCTTAAAGATTCTCTGAAGGTGCCCTAATCTGGTATGCTCATCCATACTAAAAATTGGAGAAGCAATCCATTTAGTTTAAGTGCAACCCCCTTGGGTGATGGGTGAGCCAGGCCTGCACAAATCCCAGAGCAGGGAATTCCTATACTCAGAGGCAGTCAGCTGTGAAAGGAACCTTGAGGGATGTCCAGTGGTTTCCGGGTAGAATGGTACTGCCTCCTATCCTTGGGAGCATTTGGAAATACTGGGGACATTTTTGGTGGTCTTAATAACTGGGTTTATCACTAGCACTTAATATCTGAAGGGCAGGGTGCGAAATGTCCTACCTTGCCTTGGAAAGTCTGAAACAATAAAGAATTGTTTAGCCTGCCAAATGCCACTATTGCCCCACTGAGGAACAGCACTTTAAATCCCTTTACTGTATAGTTGAAGAAAATGAGATCAGAGAGGTTGGCAAGCATTCAGGCTCACACAGCGAGATCTGAACTAGTATAGGACTGCTCAGGCTGTGGTCTTTCTGGGGGTACAAATACATTTTGTTGGGTGAGCTATTCCAAGCTCCTTTTTGGGGTGACAGGAGCCATTCCACACATGCCCTACTTTGTTGTTTTTAATTTTCTTCTCTGTTGTTTACTGGTTACAGCTGAGCTCGGTGATTACGACCGTGATGAGCACCCTGAGAATTACATCAGTGAGTTTGAGATTTTTCCCAAGCAATCACAGAAGCTGGAAAGAAAAATGGCGGAAATCCATAAAAATGAACTCAGGTAATAGGGGTAGACATTCGTAAGCATGACAGAGGTGGGAAGTATTCTTACTGCAGTGAACGGGGAAATTATGCTGTAAAGTAAGCATATCTATAACGCACAGGCGGTCTTTCAGGGACTGCGCACTGTCAGGGTCCCCCATCGTAACAACCCCAACGGGGTGGGGTACCGTGGGTGCCTGTTCATGAACCATCAGCCGTTATTAGAGCTATGCTGCCTTATGGGCTTTAACCACCTGCCCTTCTGCAAGTAGAACCTCAGGTAGATAAGTAGTCCTCCGTTTTGGATTTTGTTTTGCCTTGTTCCCTCCTGGCAGCTTTGACTCCAAGGCAGAGTAGATGCCATCGACGAGGCTTCCCTTGCTGAGCCGCTTTCAAGAGGACAGATTCAGTGTCTGCTCCTCGGTGCCTGTGTGGCTCCAGGACAACTGTGACTGCTAACCACAGAGTAGTAACGGTAGGAGCGCAAAATCGCATGCAGTAGTAATGGTAGGGTCTAAGTGCTGGCACATAGTGACTCATCTTCCCAGAAACGTGGGAGGAGACAGGTGCCACGTTTCTTCCCATTTTACAGAGGAGGGAACTGAGGCACAGGGGGATTAACTATCACACCCAAGATTACACAGCTAGCAAGTGGCAGAGGCAGGTATTTGAATCCAGGCAGCCTGGCTCCAGAGTCTGTGCTGGTAAGCATTGTGATGCTTCCACTCTGCAAGGGCTGCCAGGAATGAAATGAGGCACACCTGCAATTCAGGTAACTCAGATACTCTAGTTTGTAATGAGAATTTAGATCTGTGCAAATCACAGGAAAACTCATTTTAATAATAGCGAGCATGGGCTATCCTGTGAACCACGGTAGCTAAGATGTTTGCATCTTCTGGGCCTCTGGCAATATTTAAAAAAAATAACGTCACTGGACAGTGAATTTTGGAACAAAAAACTCCCTTCGTGAGGGAGTGTTCAAGCTCCCTACTTTGTGCAGGCACTCCCCCTGCTGGTGAGTCTGAGAAGAGTGACACTGTGGGCATTAAAGGTGCTAGCCTATTTCAGCATGGAAAAGGTGACCTTTGTCCTTAGAAAGATGATCAGACATCCAAACATACTGATTCCAGAAAGCAACATACCATCTATATGCATAATTTGAGCCTTAGCTTCCAATGAAAAAGTTTATTGAAAATACACGGTACTCTGATGACTCTTTACATTTCAGGGATAAGTATGTTAAGAGGTGGGTAAGGGGACCAGCAATGAGTGGGAGCACAGGGCGAGACCCTTTGGATGAAGCAGTTGCATCCACTGTTTGGATTGGTAGGTAATGGGAATTGAAAGGTCTGTTGTGACCAGAATTCGCAGGGCCTCAGATACTTGGAACATATGAAAATAAACATTTATTGATCATTTGCTGGATGCAAAACACTGAGAAAAGAGCCTTACATGCATTCCCCTACCCAGTCCTCCCAAACTCTGTGAGGTATATGCTACTGTTATTCCCAGACTGAGGTGAAGAAAAGAGGACCAGGGGCCCTGTGATGAGCAGAGTCAGGACTTGAACCTTGCCGTTATTTGACGCTAACGCCCAGCTCTTACCCACTGTGCTGAGCACCTGTAAGGCAGTCAGGGAGTCATGCTGGTGTCCCACAGCGGTCACCATCTCAGTGGAATCAGAGGGTGGACGCTGTGGGCAGGAGGACCAGTGAGTTATTTTTGCTGTCCAGCAAGAGATGCCGTGGACCCTAAAAGGAGTAGAAATAGAGAAAATTGAAAGAAGAGAGTGTCAAGAGACATTGCAGCAAAACTCGGAGACCCACTGGATTTCATGTGTATATGGATAATCAAAGATTCCACATTGTTTTTTACAGTCAGAAAGCTGAAGACTGGACCTATTGCCAGCACCTGAATTTGTTGATAACCCTGAAAGTACTACTCATCACGCAGCTGGGGGACAGAAAGGGTCATCAGTCAGCCCTGGCTTATAGTTCTCGGAAAGAAAGCCCTTGTGAAGTCAGAGTTGTATGTCCAAAGGCTGAAACAGCCAGAAATCGCTTGTCAGTGCCAGGAGAGGTTCAGAGGCTGTTTTCCTCTGTATTTTGCTCATCGTCCTCAAGTAGTCGGGAGTTTCTGTCTGCATCAGTGCAGCAGAGGAGAGAGATTTTAGGTTTGGCTGGGAAGGTGAGAGCAGAACAGGCTGATGGTGCAGGGGCGGGAGGGGCTTCCTAGAATTGGTGGGGAACCTGTTGTAGAGACAGAGGTTACTCTGGGAGTTCCGCGAGCCCTCTGCATGCAGGCTGTGAAGTGTTGATCTTCTTATGTGGGAATTGGATGTTTGATTGGATGGCTCTGCCAGCCTTACCCTGTTAGGAAGGAGGTGTAGGTGGAAGAGACCCATATGAGGCTTCATCAGATGTCACCATCTTCACTCTCTAAGGTTATCACAGCCCCCGTGACCTTCCCGCACAGCCGACGGATAATACGTGATCACTGGATTGTGCCACAGAAACTTCCTGGGAGGATTCCAGTTGGCCTTTGCTGCGCTTGAGGGGCCCCCAGAATAACCTGCTTCCTACCTGGTTTTTTAGCTAATTGAGAAAGAAAACAAAAGAAATGGCAGTTAGAGGCACTCAAACTTTAGCAGAAATGGTGATGATTTATAATGAGATAAATATTTTTACTTGTGAGGGTTCACAACCTTCTTTAGCTTTTCTACTTGATTAGAACTGTTCTCTTTCTGGGTTCTCTGAGGAAGGGACAAAAGCTCTAATTCTTGGAAGAAATCAGGAAGAACCACCTCCCTCCTTGGGAGGCTACGCACTCCTGGAAGGTGGAACCAAGATGACTTGATAGATAGGCATGAGCAAGAGAGTTCTGACAGAGGCAGGGGTGGACTGAGAGACTGAGAGAGAGAAGCTTCTTGGAATTTTCAGGGGCTTGGAAATAGAAGACCCAGTTTTAGTAAGACTAAGTGCTTAGACTCCTGTAGATGTTTAAGGGATTGGTAAGTGAAGATGGAAATTCATGGCTAGATCAACTTTGCTCCCTTAAATGTGCCATATCTTCAACTGAACCAGGGGGTAGGGTAGGGAGAAGTCACAGTTTTGCAAATATAATAACGTAGTTATTGATCATCTCTATATTGGCGAAGGCAAGTTAGATTTTGCTGAGAAAACAATTCCAAAACTCAGCGGTTAGAACAAGAAAGGCTTATATCTCGCTCTGTTGTTTGTGTACCAGAGGTCAGCTGGGGGACTCTGCTCATCATTGTCACTCAGGGCTGTCACAAGCTCAAATTTGCCAGTTTGAGCCAAAGGGAAAAGAGATCTCTGGAAGGTCTTGCTTCATCTTGGAAGTGGTACGTGTCACTTCTGCTTAGCTGATGTGGCCATAATGAGTCACATGGTCCTGCCCCATGGCAAGGAAGTGCAAATCTACTGGGTGTCTTGGAGGTGCAAACTGAAAACAGCTGGCAAACAGTTCTTAATGGCCTTCACAATCTCATCAGTAGAGTTTTTTTTTTTAATGGACTTCATTTTTTAGAGCAATTTTAGATTGACAGCAAAATTGAGTGGAAAGTACAGAGATTTCCCCTGTGTGCTCTGGAAAGCGTCTCCCATTGTCAGCATCCTCCACCAGAGTGGTACATTTGTTACAAATGATGAACCTACATGGACGTCATTATTGCCCACAGCCCATAGTCAGCCATGTGTTCCTTAGTGTTCACTCTTGGTGCGTTCTGTGGGCTTGGATAAGAGTACAGTGATGTACTTTCTCTGCCCTAAAAGTCCCTCTGCATATTCATCCCTTCCTCCTCCACAACACCCTGGCAAACACTGATCTTTTAACTGTTTCCATAGTTTTGCCTTTTCCAGAATGTCATGTAGTTGGGACCATAGAGTGTGACTTCTTTCACTTAGTAAAGTGCATTGAAGTTTGCTCCATGTTTTTTCATCCATAGCTCATTTTTCTTTATTGCTGAATAAAATTCCATTGTATATACCAGTTTATCCATTCTTGAAGGACATCTTGGTTGCTTCCAAGTTTTGGCAAATAGGAGTAAAGCCACTACAAACATCCACATGTAGACTTCGTGTGGACATAAATTTTCAACTCCTTTGGGTAGATACCAAGGAGCACAGTTGCTAGATTGTATGGCAAGAGCATGTTTAGTTTTGTAGGAAGCTGCCTCACTGTCTTCCAGAGTGGTGGGACTCTTTTGCACTCCCACCGACAATGAATGAGAGTTCCTATTGTTCCACATCCTTATCAGCATTTGGTGTTGTCAGTCTTCTTGATTTTGGCCTTCTGATAGGTGTGTAGCTAATAGAGTTTTATTAGAAATATGTTATAGAGGCATTTTTGAGCCTCTTAATATCTTGTGAACTAGAGGATGTAGAGATCTGTGATTCACATTATTTGCTAAAACCCATTGAGGCTGAATGATCAGGGGTACGTAATAGATTTTTTGGCTTTCTGGGCCACATGGTCTTACTGCAGCCCCTCAGCTATGTTTTTGTGCAGGAAGAGGAGACAAAGTCAACACATAAATTAGTGGGCTATGTTGCAGTAAAACTTTATTGACAAAGCAGATGGTGTTGTCGATCATGGGTACTAGTTTGCTCACTCCTGTTATAAACGTGTGGCAGGGCAGATCTGGAATCAGTTTCTGCTTCACTCTCCTGCCTGTTATAGATAATTTAAGACAAGAGCCATATTTGTTTTTTAAACTCTGCACACAAAAAGAATCTCTTATAATCCACAGATTTCATTTGAGTTTGAGCAGAGACGGACTGCTTAGAAATAGGTTATCCCTCCTTGTAGAGCCCTCTGGTGGCTGGAGGAAGCCATTGGCACAATCCCCAGGGATGTGACAATTCTGTTATTTTTGACTTGGTCTCTGTTTTCCACAGCTGTGATCATGGCCATCTGGGTTAAGAGGTAACACTCATTCCGTTAGTCCTGAGGGTGCTCAAAGCGGGTTGATGATCAAGAATAAGATTGATTTCATCATAGGAACCCTGATAGGCTTCTCTGGAGGGTTTTGCTGAGTTTTTATTCAGCTGGTCCCCTCAATACCAGGGTTCTCATGAGAAGCAAAGGCATTTGGATCAGCTTCAGTCCGGGTCATCAGTGCTTAAATATTCAGAAACTCAATTAGCAGTGCAGTGGTTTTGATGAAATATATTTCTTGCCCTTTAAGAGCAGAAGAGCCATTCAGTTAGGCACCATGATAATGAGCTTTGTGCTGGAAACAATATGACACTGAGTGTATTTTAAACAGAGTCATTATCTGTTTCTCAAAACTCACATTCTCTGTAAATCATGCCGTGGCTTCCTAGCAAGGATTTATAGTTTCAAAAATGTTTAGCTTTCTAGAAATAAGTGACCTGCTATGATAATACCCTCTACCTGTGCTTCTGGTAAAGAGATCACAAGGGCCCCTTCAGGAAATGTTTCTGTGCAGTTTTGAGAAGAGTGTTTATTGTGTAAGAGGAGGAAGGGAAATGTCAGATTATTTTACAGCTCTCACCTTCCTTCAGATGTGCATCCCCCCTGCCATCTCTCCTTCCTCCTCCCTGAATCCTTTCCCTTCTTGAATCCCTCATTCTGAAACCCTAGAATCTCTCGCTGGTGGGTTATCAAATCCATTTCCATTCTCTGTTATCTGCCGTAACACCCTCTTAGGAATGGGGGACAGAATGAGCTGGCATCAGATGCCCCTCCCACAAAGGCGAAACCCTTGCACGATGTGGCCTAGTGTCAGGGGCATTTCTAGGGAGGGTTGAGCCAGGGACAAATGACATGTACAGCCAAGCCCCCCTCACTTTTTACACAGATGAAACCTGGCTAAAGTGACTTGAAAGGAGAAAGCACAATGTCACTGAAGTACAACGTGGCTTTGAAGAAGAGAGGGGCGAGTATTCAAAGCTGGAATCGGCCATTATTTAACATAGTCTTTGATCACATCTGTCATATTATTCTGAACTATTAAGTCCAAGACTTTTTGAACTTTTGATGAGACTGTAACACTATACTTATCCATCCATCTGCATACCCATTCTTGAGTCATCCATGCACCTGTGCATCTATCCATCAATCCCTTCATTCAACAAATATTTACGAAGGGCAACTGTGTGTCGGTAACTGTGGAAGTGTTGGGTGATTTATCCCATTGATCTTTGACTGCTTCACCACCAAGCTGGGATCCCTCTTATCGTCTACACTCCCCTAAGCCCTCATGTTTTGAAAGATTTTATCTAGAAGACAATATTCATGAAGTAACAATTTGCTTCTTAATTTTTATTAGTCATATATAGCTACAGCTACCATGCAGAGCCTTCAAATATCAAGAGGTCATTAGACAAAAGCAAAGAAACTTGATGCCCAATTATTATACTCGAGGGACTCCTGGAGTCCGAAGCAGGGGTTATAAAATGACAGTCTTTGGACTGCACCCCAACCCACATATGTACTCTTTGGGCCAATTATGGCTTTAAAAAATGAAATCATAATAAAAAATGAGATCAGTTGCCACAAAGCTCTAGCTTTACATGCAACCTGGGGGATTTGGTAACACTAGGCCCTGGCCCCTGTGTGGCGATGTTCAGCTAGAGCTAAGCAGCAGCGCCCTTGAAAAGAACAGTTTGTTCTCTGAATTGCCACCTGCTTGGCCAGTTCGCCTTGTGCCTCCATTGGCATTGAGTTTGTGGCACCTTCTTTTACCAATAAGGAAACAGACCTGAGAAGTTAACTTATCCAAGGCTACACAATCATGAAGCCATAGACCTTGGCCTGAAACCTGAGTTCTTCTGTACAGTGGCCTGATGTCTGAGTGGCTGTTCTCCTATGAGTCTTGCCTGGCCCCAGGGCATCACTACTGTCTCCCTCGTAGCATGGCAAGTACACAGATTGGTAGTGTTCTATCTAATGTTCTGCATAGAGACGGCCCCTAATGGTCACCAAGGAGTTTGCAAAAAGATAATATTCCTCTAAGTAAAGAATTAGAAGTGACAGACTGGGGACCTTTCCTTCCTGTTAAGATGTAGAAAAGCATGAGACACAGTGAGCTCCCCCAACACCAAGATGACACTAACAAGCTACATAAACTACAAAATCATATTTTTAAAGCCCATTTGAGGATAAAGAAACCAAAAGGTGATAAAATCCAGAACATCCTTCCTAGCAGAGAGAAGACCTGTATTTTTGCTTCTGGTGTGTGGTGGGATGGGAGGGATGTGTCATAGGTGGGGGTGCCAGGAGAACGAGACAAATCTTTAACAAGCCTTTAGTGGCTATGAGTGGGCTGACATGACTCATTAGGACCCCCAAAGACTCCAGCTAGACTGAGTTGCACTTTCCCACCACTGCTGGACTCCAAGTCTTCACTGAGTGAGGAGGGGAAAAGTCAGGCAGGGCAGAAGAGCTGAGTGAAATCCCTCTGAGGCTTTCCAGACCTTCATCCTGGCAAGGCAGCTCTTGCCAGTGCCAGGGGACAGAAGAAAAAGGTCTTCTGAAGTACAGCCAGAGGTGGGACTGAGAACAAAGGGGACTCCCTGCAGCTCAGAAGTTAGCAGCCAGGCTGCAAAGCAGAGAGGTCTCCACAGTCTAATGGGTGCTGAGGAATGAAGCCCTGCTAACGGGAAGTCTTGAGAGCCTTTGAAGCCATGGTGAGCAACACAGCTGAATCTAAGCAAAGGTGAACCCAGGCTGCGGCGAAACCTGATGTAACTCAAGCGGAGAGACTGTTCCAATCCATGGGCCTGCTACCCGTGACTTTAATTCCGGAGCCCACAGACCAAATGGAGCAGGTGGAGCCAGCTGTGCTCCAGACTTGCTGGCAAGATCCACACCTAATTCCATAATGAATGTTCACAGATGATTTGCCTCCTTCCTTCGGCGCTGTGCCCTTTTGCATGGTGAGTAATGGTATGGTAAAGGAAGATCCATAAGAGAGTTCCTCTTTGGCAAAAGCATTCAGGACAGGCAGAAGGGAGATATAGGCTAAATATGCAATTATTTGATCTCACCTAATGTACTAGAAAAGCAAATCTTTAGAGAATTGTTAGCTCTTAAAATTCAACTGAACACTGGTTTTTACTTCTACATGTCTCATTAGAGACGCTATTAATCTTAGCAGAACAGTTACTGATGCAAGATTTAAAGGATGGAAAATCATTATTTTCCATTACCAAAGCAAGTTTTTGCCAGAAACAAATGTCTAACGGGAGATTCGAGGAAAACAGAATTCTATTTAGGTGATCTTAGTGTCTTCCTGAAAACACCATCATTAATTGGTCCCTTTCTCAGCGTGTTTAGTGCTGACAGGGTCTCCACCTTTTCTCCCTTGGTTTTGAGCCCTTTTCCTTCCCTGAGCATTTGCAGTTAGCCTTTCTCTGTGCATGTGGGGAAGTTGGGGTTCCTATGGCCGGGATCCTCACTGAACTTAAACCACCTGATGATGTATCTAGCCTGTTGCTAGGCTACCGCATCCACCCCTTTAGGCAATAAGCTATTATTGTGCTATATAGAGAGCTCGGCCCAGTGCTCCGAGTGGAGGCAGAGACGCTAGTGCTCGACCTACCGCCGGGAGAACAAGCCGGGTAATAAACCCTTTCACCCCAAAGAACATTTTGCTGTCAATTTCTTTGGTCACATTGAATCCATAGGGAACTTGCCTGGGGCTGAAACCCACTGGCAAGATAGTGCATAACTATTAAGATTAAGTCTTCTGAATGCTTAACTGTTAGAGATCTTCAGTCAAACCCAAAGCAAATGATACCAACTCGGGGACTTTGATTTTAAAGAGGGGCCATGTCAATGCTGTAAATATCAACATGCTTCCTGACATGGCCCCAATGTCAATTTTCTGATTTCAGTCACAGGCATGGCTAAAAAGACAACAGATCATATTCTGAGGGCAAGGAGAGAGATGCTCTGTGCCCCCACTAGTCTAATGGTTTTATATCTGTTTACTGCTTACTCTTCACACCAAATCGTGGAGGTAGGTACTATTTATATCTCCATTTAATAGAACCAAAGAGATGTAGCTTCAGTTGTTCGCTGTTGCTATGGTGAGCTCCTAACTCAGGGTTCAGCAAAGTTTTTCCACACTAGGACCATTTATTAAGTATCTTAGGCTTTGCAGAGCATATGGTCTCTGTTGTAATGACTCAGTTTTGCCATCATAGCGTGACAGCATCCACAGAGTATGCAAACACACGGGTGTGGCTGTACACCAGTAAAAGTTTATTGACACTGAAATTTGAGTGTCATGTAAGTTTCATGGGTCATGAAATATTCTTCATTTGATTGTTTTAAACCATTTGAAAATGGAAAAGCCTGTTTTGTTTGTTTGTTTGTTTTTTTGCTCAAGGGCTATACAAAACCAGGGGTGGTCCAGAGTTTGCCTGCAGGCTTTAGTTTGGGAATCTCTAACCTAGATTAAAATCGAGACGTCACTGCTTTCTCATCAGGTCCAAGTATCAGCCACGTGGGATGGGTTGCTTCATTATTGATAAGAAGCAATGTTTAGAATTTGGAAAAGCTTTCTGTAGGGGCAGGTAGAAATCATGTCATTTGAAATGCTCTGTCATAGCATCTAGGAGAGCAGGCAGATGGCTCTTGACTGTATTGTGTTAGTACTGATGGTGGCACACACACTGTGGAGTGCTTTGGAACCAGGCAGACTTGATTTGAATCTCACTTCTGCGCTTAACTGGAGCAAGTTACTTTTCCTCATTGACTGTCAGAAACCTCATCTCTAAAATGGGCTAAGAATCCCCCTTTATGATTACGAAGTGAAATATATAAATATCCCTAATGATTATCTATTGCTCAGAACAGTAGAGTTTAGTTATCGATAGCTCTGCCTATGTATCTCTTATATTCCTGACCAATTCTGTTTAGTTCAATGGTGCTTTTAGACTGCACAGTATTTCATATGATAGTTTTCATTAAAAAGGAATTGTTTCTTTTTTAATGATTGTTAATATATAATTCATCAAAGAGTGTATACAATATATGTATAAATGAAAGGATAGTTCAAAAAAACACTCATCACCCCTAAACTCTACTTATGAACTAGAACATCTCCAGCTGCTCGGAAGTCTCTTGTGTGCCCCTAGCAGATGACCTCCCTCTCTTCTCTACACTGTTCTGAATTTGGGGTTACTCATTCTCTTGTTTTGCTTCTATAAATGTACTTCTTATTTACTTCTAAGTAATGCAGTCCTTTGTTTTTGCCTATTTTTGACTTTTATGCAAGTTGAGCCACACTCTGTTCTTGTCTCTTACTTTTCTCCCATTAGATTTTTGAGGTTCATCCATATTGATGCTATAGCCATGACCCTTTTTTTTGCTTCTGTAAAATTTTCTTTCATATGAACACATCACGTTTTATGTATCCATTTCCTGTTGATGGACATTTAGATTGTTTTTAGGTTTTTGCTATTACAAACAAAGTCATTAGGGCTTCTTGAATAATTCTCACCAGAGTGTTTGTAAAGGAGTCCCTAGTCGAGCTAGTAGGTGTGGGATTTGCACATCTTCAGCTTTTCTAGGAAATGGCAGCTTATTTGCAAAAGGGATTGCTCCATTGCATTCACACTAACAATATATGAAGGTTCCCAGAGCCATTTTTCTTTCCTTTCCTTTATTCTTAAACTCTTACATATTGATTGAGAAAAGTGTGCAAAACATAAATGTAAAGCTCAATGGATTATTACAAAGCAAGCAGGTATGTAATCACCACCCAGGTAACAGAGAGAATCGGAAGCACCTCAGAAGCCCTTATTATGCCCCTTCCTCCCCAAAGGTAATCATATTTCTGATGTTTAGTTTAACACTTCTGTTTTGCTCAGCTCAAAAAGCCATGTAAGCGGAATTTATCTAGTGTGTATTCACTTATAGCTAGCCTCTTTTGTTCAGTTTATTTTTGTGATAGCCACCCATCCTGTGTGTAACTTTAAGTCTCTTATTTTCATGGCTGAATAGCATTCCACCATACAGGTGACATTTGAACAATGTGGGGGTTAGGGACACCAACCCCTCATGTGGTCAACAATCTGTGCATAATGTCTAACTCTCCCAAAACTTAACTGCTCATAGCCAACTGTTAACCAGAAGCCTTACTGATAATATAAACAGCCAATTAACACATACTTTGTGTATTATATATATTATAAACTGTATTCTTACACATAAGCTAGAGACAGTTTTTTTTCAAACTGTCACAAATCTCAAAAAAAAGTTTCCAATGTTTATTGAAAAAAAAGCCATATGTAAGAGGACCTGCACAGTTCAAATCCATGTTGTTCAAGAGTCAACTGTATATTCATTCTGCTGTTGACAGATGTTTGCATTGTTTTCTCCCTTTTGCTATTACCCGTGGCACCAGTATGAAAATTCTATATATTTCTTGGTTCACCATGTACTAGTTTCTGTTGCATTATGTAACTATGAATGAAGTTGCTATATTATAGGGTAAACATATTTGTCTCCAGTAGATTAATTCCATCTTTCCAGATAATTCTATCAAATCGCTCTTCCACCAGAAATATATGACAGCTGCTTTTGCTGTACCTCCTCATGAAGACTTGGTGCTGTTTTTTAAATTTTAGCTATTAGATAGATAATGTACAATCTCGTAGGCTTAATTTGCATTTTCTTGATCATAAAGAGGTTGAGCACATTTTCATGCATATTTTCATGCAGTTGTTGGCTATTTGGATATCTTATTTGTGAAGTGCCTATTCACGTCTTTTGCCAATTTTTCTTCTCGGTTATCTTTTTAAAAATTGTATTGATTTATAGGAGTTTTTTTTTTTAACATTCTACATAGGAGGCCTTGTTTTGATTATACATGTTGCTAAAATCTTTTCCCATACTGGGGCTCACCTCTTTAGACCCTGGCTGGTATTTCCTGGTGAACAGAGGTCTCTGGGTTTAATGGCACGTACTGTAGAGCTGTGTAGCATTGTGCGCACTGCCACATGGGGATGAGTAATTGCAATTGAAAACTAGATGCCTATCAGATTTACAAGGGATTGGGAAGTAGTCAGAAAGAGATCACCTAGGCAAGCAAAACTTACTTTCCAATGTGAACTGCCAAATTATGACCTTTCCCAATTCACTTGTTCCTAGAGTGAAGGTAAAAGAAGTATGTGCTTTAAAACCAAACTTGAATTTTAAGAATGACACGTGGGTTGTACCACGGTGCTGAGGATTTAATCACCAAGGAGAATGGTCGGTTCTCTAGGGCTCTTACTAGTGTAGGACAGAGTGAGAGTCTTTCATGTCAAGTGGGGGGGTCACCCTGGAGCAGAGCTAATGGCCTGTGGCTGTGGGAGGCACTAGGTTTATTTGGCTCCAGTCTGTGCCCTTTGGCATCCGTCTGGGTCATTAGGTGGAAGTTTTGCACTGAGGGCCACTGGAGCAGAGCTGTGGCTTAGTAACCTGCTGGATAGCTTCACGCTTTGTCCCTAGCCAGGTGAGTGATGTGAGCACATGAGACAGTGGTGGGGTGAGGGCGGGAGGTAGTGCACAATATTTGGATTCAGTAACTTATTTTGTGGTGAGAGGTAAGATGATTTCAAGAGTTATGGGAACAGAATGGAGAGAGAAATACCTGTATGTGTTGAGAAAACTTTCAGAGGAAAATCCCTTTCCCCTCCCCTGTCAATATAACTGGTGACTTTCTGGGGTCTGTTGTTACTTTATCAAGAAAAAAGATAATTATAATGACTGTGCCATGAAAAAAAGAAAACCAGGTAATGGCCAAAGCAAGGGAGTTGTTCGATATAAGGGGCCTCTACAGTGCTGACCAGGATGAATGAACAAAGTCGCATCCTTTATTTACATCACAGTGAAATTTCAGAATGCTAAGACCAAGGAGGAAATCCTGAAGGCTTAGAAAGACTTTATTTTCCTAAAGCAGGTATTTGAGTTAATCCCTCAGGAATATTGTCTGTAAAGGATGGGTCTAACAATTCTCTCTCCTAGTAAATCAAAAGGTAACATATGTCGCTGCCTTCTCTTCCAAGTCCCAAGGGTAATTGAAAAAGTATTGGGAAGTAGAGACAAGAAAGAATACCATCTTTGGATCAGATGTCCTGTAGTATCTCTGGAAGACAGGAGACAGATGGAAGGCCTCTGGGTCAAACACCTGCACAGGACAGCAGTGGTTGTGGGGGACACAGTGAGTGGGCAGCCGCATTTGGAGCAGTTGGGTAGCCATGACCCCTTCCTCCGGTTCCCTTGTGCTAAGTCAGGGGCAGCCGCAGGCTTGAGCTGGAGGTGCCTTTGAGCTGGAGGGCAACGCTCAGAAGGAACTACAGCCTTCAGCCTGAAAGTCAAGTGACCAAGTGAGTAACACGGGCTCCCCTTCTCATGTGGCGTGTCCCACTCTTCCCTGCAGCCTTTGGGGGCCACTGCATTACACACATTAACACTAGACACAAAGATGGGCATGACCCAAGCGTCACCAGACACTTTGGGGAACGTCAGCTCAGTATCACTTCAGCATCTGACTCAGCGAGCCGAAGGGCCATCGTCGGAAAGCCTCAAGGGAGCAAACAGGATTGGACTTTAGAAGGCATGGATTTCCTCAGAGGGATAGGAGGAATTTTTTTCCATTCAGTAAGAACAGGCAGCTATTTTGAAAGCCAAATGTTGCCTTGGAAATGAAATATTTAATTGGTATATATTTTTTAAACCTCATAAACGGTGTGAAAAGCAGGATGCACACAGCTGAAGAATAAATTACGAAGCTGGAAGTTTGATTAGAAATAATTCAGAGTGTAGTACAGGAGACAGAGATTTAAAGAATGAAACAAGGTTAAACTACACGGAGGTTCAACCTAGGGGTTTCCAAATCCATTTGTTAAGGCGTCTCAAAGGAAAGGGCAGGGGACGGGGGTGGTCGGGAGGAAGTGGTCAGGGGATGAGGAAGGAGGTCGGGAAGGGAAGGACGGAATCACAGGAACACGGGAACAGCCAAAGAGACACTTGAGTTGTAGGATTAAAAGTGTCCCCACAGGGCTGATCACCATGAATAAATAAAGACACTCTTTAGAGATATCAGTGAAATTTCCGTCGTAAAGAAAAGTTGTTGAAAGGCCTTAGGAAGAAAGTAGGTGGGATCCTGTTTTGATTTAGAGGCATGATGATTCTTAGCTGTCTTGAGTGGGTAGAGGAGGAAATCCACCTTTGGGGAAAAGCTTGGGTGGAGATAGATTTAACACCGTAATATAATTTTACATTTTGGAAAATAAAAATGAATTCCTGTTGCTTTCCTTAGCAACCTCTTCTTGGTTGTTGGTGCTACATATTTATCCTTGGGGAATGGTTAAGATTCTCTAAGGTACATAGGAGATATTAATGTTAGTCAGAGTGGAGTCTTTGAAATGCCAGTTCTGGTTTGGAAATCAGCTCTCAGAGGGCTTGAGAGCCATCTGTACCTTGGCCTTTCCATCCCCACCCCACAAGCCCCACTGAGGCCAAGACCTGGTTTACCGCACTGAGGACACTGCTAAGATTATAGTTGAGATTTCCTTTCAAAATCCAGGACTTTCCAATGGAATGGTGAGCAGTGCTTCCTACCCGGATGGCTCTGTTGGGCTTGTTGATGGGGTAACAGGATCACCCACTTTCTACCCTGAGCAGGAAGGAATGATGTTTACCCTGGATAATCCTTGTAAGCGAGTAGGAAAGAACAGATGCTGAGTTTTATTTCATATTAAGATTGAATGTGCGATCGCCTACTTACTGCTAACTTAATAACCTTGATTAACTGTACAGGTCACCGAGTCCCAGAGTACATGCAGTTTATTATGGAACAATTACCCAGCAGACACAGGAGCTCAGGTTCTTTAGCAAAGGGCTCCTGGTGGTGAGGAATAGTGGTCATCTTACTGATTACTATTTGTAGGGATTTATCTAGTTATTTTGTTTAGGATATTGTATTTTACTGAATGAAGGGACCCCACATGTTTCTGTTATTTTCTGTATTAATGCCCTAAACTTTTCTTGTGTGATTTCAGAGGCCAGAGCCCACCGGTTGCTGAATTTAACTTACTGCTGAGAGCTCATACTTTGGAAACCTATGGGGTGGATCCCCACCCATGCAAGGTAGCTGCCCTTAACAGCGCGTGGACATAGAATGTGTTGCCCAAAAGCGAGTTGGTGCCCAGGCCTGGCAGTTCCCTCCTAGGCTATTTCCACAGCCTGGCCCACCGTCCCTAAGTAGAAGGGACAACAGTGGGCTGCACATTTGGGGTGTTGGTTTTCCCCACTGGAGTCTTAACAGTTGTTCCCTAATCGCAGCAGCCACATTTTCCTACATTAACATACATGATTCATTCATCCATCAAATGGATGGTTTTACCCCTGAGAAGCTACAGGATCCTAACATTTATTTGCAACGCCATTGCCAGAAATATTGCAGTCCTTAAAAATGGGAAAGTTGAAGAAGAAAAATTTTAAGTTATATTTTTACATTAGGAGTATTTGTTTTTCTTTTTTCCTTTACTCATATTATTTTACAGTATTTCTCTCAAGTGTGAAACCCAGACCATGGGTATCAGAATCATCTGGACCCTGCTGCCAAAGAGCCCCTCAATCAGAATCCCTGGGGGGTACAGTTGGGGGATCTGCCTTTATAACACCAGGTGATGCTCACACATTTCCCAGAAATGTTCTATGAAAACAGTTTCTCCTTTCCATATCCTAAACTATGTATCCATCAGCCACCAGCCTAAATCATAAACTAAGCATTTATGCCAGCCAGGCTCTTAAAGGTAAGTTTTTGAGTCATACTGAAACATTTCTTTACCCAGATGGGACCTGCTCATAGTATCTGGTAAAGTCCTGGCCCTGTAGCTCTTAGCTCAGGCTGCTCTTGAGAAGTACCTGGGGAGCTTCACGAACTCGTGCTGCCCCATTACATCAGGATCCGGGGGGACAGACCGGGCTTTCTAGATGGTGCCCGTGTGCAGCCGCCGAGGCGCAGAGCCGGTGGCCCCTGTTCACGTTGGCATGTGCATCTTCTGCTCAGTCCACACAGGTATCTGAGCGTATTTGCCAGATACCTCTTCCTAGTAATGGGGTAAACCAGATTATTCCATTTGGTGGATTAGATTTTACCCATGAACTTGAGCCTCTCTATTTATCACTTAGAAATGGACTTGTTATTTGGTTGTTTTTTTTTGCCTTTACATATCAATGCTTAGCTTTCCTAACTGACATGGGAAGCAAAGTAGACATTTCTGGGCATTTCTTTATAGTGAAGTTGCCAGAAATCCTGTGTGGGATTGAATCAAGTTAGAGCTGATGCTCAGGGCTTTGGTCCCAGGACTAATGATGACCACGAACAGCCTGCCCACCTGATAGGGTGGGTCTGAGAGCTCAGGTGACTCCAGAAGACGCTTGAAAGTAGACATGGTTTGGGACTAATCAGTATTTTCCCAGGAGTTCCCTGGTGAAGTAGGACGGCTGTTCCCTAAAGGGAAAAGCACACATTCCTGGGCCTGTCCAGGCTTTAGAAGTTCTGTCTTCGGAAGTTCCAGCTCAGCAACTCAGTTTATTGCTGCAGTCCTAAGAATTAACCTGATACTAACCCAGGGTGAGGATGAATAAGCATACTCTTTATCATTTATTTTATATGCCTCAGTCCAAATATGTTTTTAATCTCTATTTCTTCAGGATTCAACAGGCACAACAACATTTTTAGGATTCACTGCTGCAGGCTTTGTGGTATTCCAGGGAAATAAGAGAATCCATTTGATAAAATGGTGAGTATTTCTTTGGAAAACTGACTCATGATTTTTCTCGATCTTTTTTTTTTCCCCCCAGCCTTTGACTTTTTATCTGGAGCCTAGTATATAGGTAATGCTTAATATTCATTTCTTTGCCTTGGAGCTCCATTATAAAGGGATAATTCATCTATAAATGTGACCCAATCAAGGTTTCCGTAGACCTCAGAAGACCTGGGGTGTGTCCTGGGCTCGGGGCCTCTGCCACCAAAGAGAAGGTGCACAGTGTTCCTTCATCAGTAGCTTGTTCCCTGTCCAGGAGATGACCATGGGGTGGTCCGGGTAGGGAAAGGGTACGGTTCCCTTGCACAACTCAGGACCGGCCGGCCCCCTGCCGCTCATTTCTCTCCAGACTCCTCCATTGAGTCCTTGTGGCTATAGACTCACCCTTTGTTTCTCAGCGTACCTGGAGATGCTTCTGGCTCGGGGGGGAATGTCTGTCCACAAAGGCTTACAAATAAGAGGACTGATTATCTCCCATATTTATATTTAAAATATAATTTTAAACCTTTATTTCTTGAGTTTCCCATTTTTAAAGACTGCATTATTGCTGACAGTGGCCTTGGAAATAAATGTTAGGATCCTGTAACTTCTTAGGGGTAAAAGCAGCCACCTGATGGATGAATGGATCCATGTATGTTAATTCAGATCGCAACACCTTCGAGGCCATGGGTCTCTCATTGTCTTCTCTGCCATCCCAGGGTGGTGGCTTTGTCCCCAGACTTTTGCTCGTAAGATGGCCATTTATGCCACTGTGACCATCGCATCTTCACACAGCAACACCCAGAGCCTGGGGGAGAGCAGCCCCTTCTGTGGGGCTCCTGTTAAAACATGAATAACTTGTTCCAAAGCTCTGCAGGGGACGTCTCGTGTTTCTTTTTGGGCAGGATTGTGTCACATGCACCTTCTTAGACCAGTCCTCCCAAGAAGCATGGGAACTTCATGCCTGGGGTGGACAAATCGAGATCTTCCTGGGGCTGGGAAGGGCATAATCTGCGTGGACATCGGAGGAAGAATGAAGTCTAGCTTGCGTCAGCGAGGAAGTAAGAGGATAGAGCTGAGTAGGTGACCAGCAGCCTACATTCGATCAAGGAACAAAACAGTTTCTGGTAAAGAGTGGAGAAGGCTGAAGATTCTGTGGCGTATTGTCCAGGTTCAGCCTCCTTCATACCTCCAGCTTGATTCAGATCCCTCTCAGATGGTCCCCAAGAGGTTTGTCACCCCTGTCATGTGTCACTGGGTGGTGGGGTCACTCCTTTGGCCTGAAGTTCTTGCTGGGCAGTGGGCTTCCTGTGCTGGAAATGCTCTCTTGCCCTTGCCTGAACCTCAGTTTCGTGGTTCTGTGAGCTTCCAGATTTCCCCCAGAGCCTCTTTCTAAGCCCTCACCCCATTCTTTGTGCTCTCCTCTTAGCACCTGCCTTCCTTTTAAACCTTCTCTACTAGATTATCATTAGTCAGCTCGTGTCCACTCTGCTCCCTACATCTTCTCTGTTTGACAATGAGCCCTCTGTAAGATCCTAACTTCTCTAAATGCCTTCCTTGCCCTCCCTGTCATTGCCTTTTCCTCAATTCATACTTTCAACTCGCATCTGTTCTCTTCCTCCACAATTAGCATTCTCAAAACTCTTATCTGCCTTTAATAAACTGCTTTATTGAAGACTAGCATCTCTGAGTCTCGGTGTGCTCATCCATAAAATGGGGACCGGTGAACTCTGACTGCCTTACCGGGGGAAAGGAGATGGGGAAGAAGCAAACGGAACACTGTGTGCAAGGCCATGGGGTCCGTGAACTGTGATGTTGCGTGTCTATGTAGCGTGGCCGTGTTACCAGTTTTTTTCTCTGTATTTTTAGCACCTTGTAAAGAAGCTCCAATGTTAATCACCCTTCAGTCCATTCCATAAAGCGTTCCCTAGGGATTCCTACGGACTTTAGGTAATTCAGTGACTTCCACACCCTACCTTAGACTACAAGAGGCTTGCGGGGTCCTGAAAGGTGTTAGATCCTCAGGTTTCTGAGTTGCTTGAGCTCAGGAGTAGTTAAGTTCAAACCTGACATGTCAAGTACAGATTAATTGCAAGTCTCTTCTCTCCCCTTTGGGCTTCATTTTCTTTCTGGGTACATTGAAGAGTTGAATTGGACAATCCCCAGACTATTTGTTTCTGGTTCTACATCTTGATATTCCTGGTGGGGTCAACCCCATCTTTCCAGCCTCTGCTCAGGCGTGTGTATTTGTGCCAGCTGTGTACATGTTACTAAAACAAATTTTCTTCCCACATTAGTCCTAGTTTTGTTTGTTTGCTTTAACATCCACTGGGCTTCATCACGCAAGCAGATCCTCTCCTAAGTTAAGAGCTTAATGTGGCCTCACTGTTCTCTCACCCCCAGGGAAAAGGACAGGGCACATATCACTATCCTAGGAATTAGATAAAGGAACAAAAATAGAATTCTCTCTTCTATTTACACATATCTTCTCACCAGCGAGGTGACCTAGGGTCTACACTTTGGGCAGAATTTTATCAAGCAACATCTTAAGATGAGACCCAATGTCACTATTTTGACTCCAGTGTGTCAGACTGTCCTCATCATTTTGAGCACCTTAATATCTAATAAAACTATTCTTTTATAAACAGCAGAGATGAAATTTTGCAGTCTGGTGTGTATGTTTGTTGGAGATGGGTGTGAAAGGACGAAGGAGACAGATACTGTGAATCCACATCTTTTCATTAACTGAATCTGAAATAACCATTCTTCCTACCTCACAATTCATATTTGTCGTCAGTGTTCATGAAACTCTAGAACTCCTTGGAAGAAAGGTGCAGCTTAGCTGTAAAAAATGGAATAAATTATTCTGGGCTACCTGCAGATCCTCTCTTGGGAGGAAAACTGCTGTAGAATTTACTTAGGGACTTTCCCTGCTCATCTGACCCTCACTGATGATAAGAGAGTATCTTGTTTCATTGTAGTCGGCTTGGCATTTGTGAGTCCGCTGGATTCCTGTGGGAAAGCCAAGTCTCTTGGTTGGCTGCCACTTTTTTTTCCTTCTCACCCCAAGAGATTTTCTCTTTTTAGGCCAGATGTCTGCAAATTGAAGTTTGAAGGGAAGACATTTCATGTGATTGGCACCCAGAAGGAGGTCAGATATTGCTTTTTCTAACTATTTGTTTTGTGGGTGTGTGTGCATGTGGGTGTGTGTGAGGGCACATGCACGCACGAGATTAAAGCACAAGATGTGCCTTAAGTATTGTAGCCTCAAAAGACCACAACTTTAAATTTGTGATGACAATGGAAGCTATATGCTGATAGCATTTTAGAGGTTAATGAACCCTGGGTTTGCACATTTAAGAACATAGTGAGAAATACCATATACCCTGTGTGAAACAAGGACTGGCATAGATTTGAGAACTGGAAAATGGGATTTCCCCCTATTTTTTTAATTTGCCAAAATACAAATTTATGAAACAAGTGAAGAATACTCTAAGAAAACTAGATATCGACCAGTGGTGGTTAGAGGTTTATAAACAGAGTCTAGAAGTCCCAGGAATCTTAAAATAAGAAGGAAGTTACCAGGTATGGTTGAGTCCATCAGGAACACATTGGGAGGAGGACATTACTGAAACTCTGAGCCTTCAAACTAGGTCTAGAACTTTTCAGATTTTATTGTTCTAGTTTTTATGTTCAAATGCTAGTTATTCAAGTCTGGCTGAGAGGGAGACGGTGCCTGGAATGTTGAGAAGAATTGCGAGGCTGCTTTTCATTGGAAACAGGGCCTGGGTAGATGAGTGATACCTGCCAAGGTAAGGGATGGAGGAATGCCATTACAGCAACACTTTTAAGGACATAATAATGATAAGTTATTTTAGGTCTGTTTGGGAGGCGGCAGGATTCAAATAGGTAAATACCTGAAGGAAAAATATAAACTGCGTTTAACACGCCTTTTCTTCTTTTGCTATTTTTTTAATTAGAAAAAGGCCATGTTGGCATTCCATACATCAACACCAGCTGCCTGCAAACATCTTTGGAAGTGTGGGGTGGAGAACCAGGCCTTTTATAAGTAAGTAGCTTTAATTCACTTAATCATAGGTTTTAAAGCACTCATGGAACCTTGTATGTTTTGCAAACACCTGCATATTCATTTCTTATAATACAGCCTTTTTGTTATATTTAAGTGAATCATAGGTTTGGTGCATTGTTCAGGGGACTCCAACCACTGTCGACCTGACCACCGAGGCCTGAGCTCCATTTCAGGTGTTTCTTATGAATTGCTCTGCACCTTTTTTTTTTTTGGACTTTGCTATTTCTACTCAGTAAGTGACATGATCTATGTTCATTGGGCACCCTCCCCAGAAGCAGATCTTGAGAAGAATTTGGTGCAAGTAAGATGGGATATGGTCACTGAATGTACCAGTAGAGGGTTGGGAAAGGGAGGTAGGCTTTCAACCAACATAGGGTGTGTTATTGAGAAGGTCACTACTGTGGATAACCAGGCTGCCCTCTGCTGGGGAGCTCTGGCAGATTGTAGAACATGCCTCTAAAGGTCTCCCACTGACTGACAAAGAGGCTGTGATATTTATCATCTCTGTGCATTTTGGCTGAAGGCCACAGATTTAATACTTCCCTGTCACATCTGCCTTATGCGGAGTGTGGGCTGAATGTGCTCTCACAACCAGTAGAAAAATCTTTGGCAGAGGGCCACACGTGTCCATAGTAAGAAGCCTCCAGTACATAGAGATGAAAGCCAAAGGCTAATGGGTGGAATGCCATCAGAGTTAGGACCACAGAAAGTCAGTGCTGGATAGGAATGCCTAAACAGCCATCAAGTTCTCAGATTTCAAAAGTGGTTCACATTTAGAATCTCGCCACTAAGTTCTAGCTTCTCCTTTGAGAGACACACTTGATTGGAAAAGCAGTGGTGATGGATAGTCAGGAGTCCCGCTCAGCCATGCCCAGGGTATGAGCAACACCAATCCCTGGAGCCCATCTGCTGGCATGTTCTGTCTCCCCCCAGCACTCAACTCTGTATCGCTCACTGGACTCATGCCTGGAAATGCCGAGGCTCTGAGCCTCGTGGGCTTTGGCCCATGGTGACCATCAGGAGAATGAGTGCTCAGGCAATGTTTTTCAAACCCTTCTTCAGCCTTACACAGAATTCTTCCTTACCCAGACGTGTAGGCAAAGCCTAGTATGTAAAAAAAGATAAAAACAAAAGCTGTGGTGGTTGGTGGACCAGAGTTGATGGGAACTGAGACCCTTTACCCATGGCTCTCTGCTTGGGTGGCAAGTTGTCCAGGTTTGCCTGGGACTTTCCCAGGTTCAGTACTGAGAGTCCTGTGTCCCAGGAAGTCCTTCAGCTCTGGGCAGATCCTTCAGGACCACTGAGCCCATGGATGAGATGATCCACAAAATGCTGTGTTTCTAGGAATGATGATGTGTATCAGTAGATCTTCCCACAACCGTTCACACCTCAAGGCATCTGTGGGGACTGGTAAGAAGACCTTGATGGCCTCTGAGAAAATCAGCATGTCTTGACCTGTCCATCCACATGAGAACAGAGGGAGAGAAATGCAGAAAGTGAGTCTGGTGCTCTTAGTCTTTAGTTGAGGCCAGCACATATTTTTTTTGGTTTTTAGTGATTTTAAAAAATTGAGATAATATGCCAATACCATAAAATTCACCCTTTTAAAGTATACATTCAGTGCTTTTTTAGTATAATTCAAAAAGTTATACAATCATCACTGCTAATTCCAGAACATTTTTTGTTGTCCCCCAAAGAAACCTTGTAACCATGAACAGTCATTGCCCCCTTCAGCCCCATCCCCAGACCTTGGCAGCCACTGTTTTACTTTGTGTTTATGGATTTACCTATTCCAGACATTTCATATAAACAGAATCATAAGGTATGTGGCCTTTTGTGCCTGGCTTAGTTCCCTTAGATGATGTTTTCAAGGGTCACCATGTTGTAGCAAGTATCACTACTTCTTTTGATGGCTGAATAATATTCCACTGTTTGGATATGCCACAGTTTGTTTATCCATTCATCGGTTGATGGACACTTGGGTTGCTCTCTCTTTCTCTCTCTTTTTTTTTAGCTATCATGAATAATGTTTCTGTGAATACATGTTTTTCTCCAGACAGTTCTCTCAGGTTTATACCTAGGAGTGGAATTTCTAGGCCATTAGGCAACTGTATATTTAGCTTTTGAGAAATTGGCAAACTGTTTTTGGAGTCTCAGCTCTTGGAACTCTTCTGTTCCTCCTTTAATGAGAACACCTGGTTCCTTTCAAAGGGTCATTTAGATGCATTTGGTTGTTTTGAATGAATATTTTTTCACAAATGATGGAGTCTCAAAGCATGACAAAATTTATGGCAATTTTTCTTAGATTTTATGTACATGACCATGCTAGACCTGATCTCTCTGAGGGTAGGAACTCAGTTCTGTTTGCCTTTGTATTTCCTAGAGATGCCAGACATTCAAAAAATATTGACTGGATCCAACTGATGGATCCATCCAAAGGCATGGTTCCTGTCCTCAGGAGATTTACACTTCATGATGGACGCTTGAGGGAAGCACAAATAAAATGCTAGTGGGGATCCTAGAGGAGAGCCTGCATCTTGCAGCCCAAGAGCTGGGAGGTGGAAGACACTTTCAGGTAGAGTGAGGACATCCGAGGTAGGGGACCAAGACAAGGCAGGAAAGTGGAAGCCACTGGGGAGGATGAGTGACAGCACAAGGCTGGAGCAGAGGGTAGGTGAAGTAGCAGAGGAGGAGATGAGGGGCAGACACGGGGCTCAGCCATTCTGATACAGGCAGCAGAGTAGTGATAGGTGTGGTTGATTGGTGCTGACTACTGACCAGTGTCAGGGGAGGAAGTAGAGAGGTTGGAAGTCCTTTTACAACCTATCAGTAAGTCCTGTTTGGAAGGAGTTTAGCTCTACTTTGAAGACCCTTTAGTGACATTGTAGGCTCTCTATCAAAGAATATCTTAGGACAGTAATTAGTTCTTTTGCACACATACTGTCTTATCACATGTGAGGGAGTCAGTTGGCAGATGGAGTCAATGGCACAAACAGTTAAAAAGGGGGAAAGACAGAAAATAATGCAATCTTGAGACTCTTTTGGGGTATACTCATTCAGCTGGCAGCTAGCAGAGAGGTCAGTCTGATAAACGCTATCATTGAATGAGTCAATTAGGTGTACCACAGAAATCATTTCCAGTTGTCCATGGATGCTTCAGAAGACCTGGAGAGTTGTGAGTACCAGTGGCCTTGTATCGAGATGACCCCCTCCTTGCCCCTCTGCTTTGAAGCCAGGCTACCCCATCTCTCTCACAGGACCTCCAGTCCCTAATAGTTGCATTGATCTGAGATTTGCCAGAACCTTTTGTTCCTCCATTATCCTATAACCATCCTTTCTGCTTGTTCTGACCCAGCTGTGTGACCCTGGACAGTTCTCAGGCCTCAGCCTTCTTATCTGTAGGACGGAGGGGACTGGGACAGGCCTGATGTACTAGCATCACTGTGGCCTAGTGTTGATGAATGTGGGCTTTGGAAGCAACCAGGCTTGGATTTGAATCTTGACTCTCTTGCTTACTATCAATGTGGCTTGGAGCAAGGCACTTAAATTCTTTGAGCTTCATCTATTTTTCATCTGTAAAATGCGGTGAGTGAGTCCTGCTTTGGAGTATTTTGTTCTGCTAGGCGCACTGACCACCGATAAATGGCGGCTGCTGCTATGACTACAACTCCTCCCTGTCCACTACTGGCCTCAGTTCTGTCCAACTCGTCCTGTGTTTCAGGGGTGTTGGCTGGCAGTGTTTCCTGGGTTGGGGTGGGTTTGCTCCCTCCTTTCCTCCTTCACCTGCCATGGGAACAGGGGGGCTGGTGCCTCGGTATCCCCTAGTGTGCTTTTAAGACGTGAATGTGCTGCTGGTTTTCAGCTGGCCCATGGCCAGCTTGGAAAGCCCTGGCTCTGAGATCTGCTGCCTGGGAACAGAGCCCAGAAGCAGAAATTCTGATTTTCCCTCCTGCTCCAAACCCCAGGGAATCCCCAGCACAGTCACATTTCAGAGCTTCCTCTGTGCATGTGTTTTCTAGCTGCTGCCAGCCCCTGAGAGCTGGAGCCCCCATCTCCGGGCACTGGCTCCCCAGAAGCACCCTACACACCCTGAGGGTTCAGACTCCCTGGTATTCTCATCAGTGACATTTTTTAAAGTACCACATCTTTATCTATTCATCTTTTTTCTTTTTCTTATTAAAGTATCATTGCTATACAATCTTATGTTGATTCCATCAGTGGCTGTATCACACCTGTGTTTATGCTGTGCACTGTGGTAGGCACTGGGGACACGGTGGAGGCTCAGGTGACACGCTCTGCCCTCAGTTTTGTACGGAACTGTTTGCAGGGGGCAAAGGCAGCCCCTAATAAATTTATTACCTGGAGTTTGGTGAGCATTTTGTCAGAGAGAGTATTACACATGGTAGGTAAAGACCCAGAGTAGCTTATCAAACTAGCACCTCTCGCACTTTCATGAGCAGGTGAATTACCTGGAAATCTTGGAGAATTGGGGGTTCTGGGCCAGCAAGTCTGGGTGGGGCGTCAGAGTCTGTATTTCCAATAGGTGCCCTGGTGATGCTGTCCTGGCAGTTCCCAGGCCACACTTTGAATAAGAAGGTTCTAAACCAGTGGTTCTCAGCCCGGACTGCACCTCAGAATCACTTGGGCTATTGTGTTTTTCTTTTTTTTTAAATCAATGTCGTGGACCTACCCAGACCCATTAAATCTTCCAGGTTCTCACAAAAATGTGTACATGAATATTCATAGTAGCATTATTCTTAATAGCTAAAAATGTGGAAAAACCCAAATGCTCATCTTCTGGTGACTGGATAAAAGGAAGTGGTGATCCACACAATGGAATGTTATTCAGCCATGAAAGGGAAGGAAGTTCTTAGTACTTATATAGATGCTGCAACACAGGGGAACCTTGAGAACATTAAGCTAAGTGAAAGGCCGC
>JAQQAC010014596.1:20881051-20948487 GCA_029783875.1 Phataginus tricuspis | reverse complement strand
TCAAGTAAGGGCCTTGGACCAGCATCAGCATCTCCTGGGAACGTGTTAGAGATGCAGATTCTTGGGCTCTGTGCCAGACTATTGAATCAGAAACTTGTGTTTTAAAAAGCCTGCCAGTTGATTCTGATGCTCTCTGAAGTCTGGGAACCTGCATGGCAAGGGCATTTATTTTAAAAAGATGAGGCCGTTCAGCCTGGTTCCCTCAGCTTCCATCACGTTACCGTAGTTAAGGGACTCACTCCTCTGTGCCTCAGTTTCTTCAAGCAAAAATGTGGATTGCTTCCTCCTTGGCAAGAGCTGTCAGGATAAAATGAAACACTGTATTTCAGGTGCTTTGGATAGGGTGTGGCTCATAGTAGGTCTTCAGTAAGAACATATGTTGTTATTGCTCTGCGGATTCCAGAAGCTGTAAGGCATGGTAAACTGGGAACTTGTATTGTTAATCCTAGAGGTGGCCTCCCCAGCACCTAACCTGACCTGCACCCCCAGCCCCTGTGGGGCAGGTGCCAGTGGAGAAGCTGAGGGCCCCCAGGGTGAGGGGAGGTGTGCTCTGCAGAGCTGTTCTGTGTGCATATGACGCTTAGTGACTGGCATGTGCTGTCTGCGTGCATGGCACCACACACGTATGTTCCCTTCAGAGCAGAGCTTCAATGTCAGGACTGGGCAGAGAACTCCCAAGGGCCTTAGGAAGGGGTCTCTGGGTATGGTGGCTGCCCCGACAATTCTTGGGTGGGGGATATGATAGCAAAAAGGTAAGTGGTGACCAGGCCATATGTGAATACTCAGATGTGTGAGGTCAGGTGCTTATGCGTTAGGGCCTGTCTGGATTTCTTGGAGTCAGATATTGGTATTGGAGAATAGTCCTCTGGAACTTCTCTGCTGGGCTTTTGATGGGGAGTTGGAGGTGCGTGTGGGGAGAGGGCAGCTGGGAGGAGGGCTGGAGGAGAGAGAACTGCTGTGCTAATTAACTAGGTTGTGGGAGGACTTTTGCTCCAGGCAACAACATATGTTGATAGGAGAGCCCAGTGACCAGAGGGGACCCGTCCGCTGGAGTTAGGGCCCGATGGCACTCTTACTGGCTTTCAGGGCGTCTGAGAGGAAAGTCTCCATGGCTTAGGGGATTGGCTTCAGTGCCTTAGTGGGGAGAAGGCACTGGTGAGGATCTGAGAGTGACCTTAGAGCGGAGGAGGGGTGGAGATGAGCCTCATAGAAGGAGCAGGTGCTTTCAGATCATCTGACCTCACTTACCTCCCTCCAAACACTAGGAAGTAGGTATTATCATACCTTCGCCCTTTCAAGACTTCATGGAGAAATTGGGGCTCAGAGAAGCTACATGACTTGTCCAAGATCAGCCCCTGCTGCCTGTCCTGGGTGCTGGAGCCTCCAGGGACGTGGGCTCCAGATGCTCCCATCTGTCCCTGAGGCTCCTGGGCCGTCTTCCCTGGGCCCTGGCATGAAGTGGAATCTGCTCCCCAGGTCTGCATGCCCTCCCCTCCCCATTTCTCTCTCCCTGCTCATCATCGTAGCCAGAGCCCTTCTGTGTTGGCTCAGGTTGTTCGCAGAGGAGGGTGGGGAGAGGGAGCTTCTCTGCAAAAGGTTGTTACCGTGGCTTTTCCATTGTTCTGAGAACCAAGACCAAAATCCTTAGCGAGACAGCTTTAGGTCAGGTCCTGCTGACTTAGGGGAAACATGTGTGTGTGGAATAACAATAATATGGGGAAACGCACAAAAGATCTATTTAGTTCCTCCAGAGCTCAGGCTCAGGGACTTGTGCCTGCTGGGCCTTCTGCCCTGAACGCCCGCAGTACCTGGTCTGGATAACACTTCCTGCCCCTGGATCTCAGCTCAGACGTCCCTTCCTCAGGGCACCTTCCCTGGGCCCAGACTGCATTCGTCTCCCCATCCCGTTGCATCTTTTCCTTCATGTCATGCACCACAGCTTGTGACTTTCATTGATTTACTTATGTGCATAGTTTCTAGATAAATTTCCATGCCCTTTTTGGACCTTACATGCCATGAATGCAGAGATGGCATGTCTTCCCTGAACTTACTGTGATGTGCAAAAGATATGCATTTGGGTAATAATTGCTGAGCCAGTGAACCAAGGACTTCAAGATACTCAGTGGTGGCGATCACTGCCCACCCCAAAACTTCTAGGCTGACCCCTGGCTGTGTGCATGTCTGCTTGGAATTTTACAGGGTATATTATTCTATTTTTTTTAAATAAGATTTTGTGACTATTATTGTTTTCAGTGATCCTGAACTCTGGAAGACCATTATATCTTGTGGGGTTTAATTGCATAAGGCCCAGAGCGACTGACATAGAGTATCCTCAGCCAGCATAGTAATTTCATGCCCTGTGTGTGGCCTCCAGGCAGCCCATGTCCTAGAATTCCCAGTGTTGTTTAGTTTGTACTTATGGGCAGGGCTCAGAGGTGCTGAATCAGTGCCTAGCTGGGCTTCCTGTTCCTTATGTATTTTAGTCATCCACCAGCACGCATTCTTTAAAGGGCACTGGGTCATGGCGACTTAACTGGAGAATACCCAGAAGGCAGCAACTATTTCCAGGGTGACCTGGGCCCCCTGAACCTTCTCTTGGGCAGCTTGCACTGAGCATGTTCTCTGTGACGTGGCGAGTGCCCTGCAGTGTGGGTACAGGCACAGGCAAGAAGGTGCTTCTGTAGCAAAGAATTGATGCCAAATGACATGATCCATCTGCCCCATAGCCTTCAATAGGAGTTGAGGAAGAATCCTCTGATTACCAATACTGCGGGGTCCTTTTTGCAGATTAAGACCGAGTAATGGATCATGAAACCAAATGTAAGGGTCATTCACCAGCATGTAAAAAGAATGAAAAGAGCATGGAAAGGTCAGATTGCAGCGCACATAGTGAAAGTGACTCTTCTTTTGTGAAACCTCTTTCAGGTCTGCATATGTGTGCCCAGTCACATGGTAAAACGTATTTCTTTCTGGCAGTTAGCAGTATCCGATTACCACACCTTAGAGCATGTCCCACACCTTATACTATGTCACTACCACCTCTGCTTTGCTTTTTCTTGAAGGTATGCAAAATCCAGTCAGATCAAGACTGTGTCCAGCAGCAAGATATTTTTTAAAGGAAGTAGATTTCGATATAGGTGAGTACTCACGGTTCCATTTGGGGTTATGGGGACAGCCATTTACTTCTGAATGTTTTGCTTGTAAATCAAGGGCTCTTTGGTTCATGCCCGTTCTGGTCCCTCTTTCTACTCCACTTCTCTCTTGCTCTCACGGGGCACCCCCAAATTCCATGTCGCTTGCCTGCATGGAGGAAGAGAAGGTGTGGATTCCTAGAGCTGGGCCAGAGCACTGTAAAAAAGTTTTTAAAAAGTGTGCAGACCCCTCCCCTTCTGCTCTGAGTATCTGTGCATAGACATCGTGTTTCCCTCTTCTGCAGTGGTAAAGTCGCCAAAGAGGTGGTGGAGGCCAGCTCCAAAATCCAGAGGGAGCCTCCGGAGGTGCACAGGTGAGTGGGGTGGTCTTCAGAGTGCGGGGAGGTTTTTGGGATGGACAGAAGGAACTTTAAGGCTGGCTTTGCCAAATCCTCTCTCCCAGGAAAGGGAGTAAGGGCACCTCTGTTGATTTTGGCCTTGGTTCCAGGCATGGTGCTCTCACTGTCCTGGGTGTTTCCCTCGGACAGATTTGGTGGGGCCGTGGCATGAGTGCAACTGGGCTCCATTTTGAGTTACTTGCTCTGTGGGGAGTCCTCTGCTTGATTCAGCCTGGAGTGTGAGGGCGTGAACAAGCAGTTCACATGTGAGGCATGCTGGGTCATCTCCTGGCTGGGTCCGTCGTCATATCCTCTTAGACCTGCTCTCTGTCCATCACAGATGTGGCCAGGCCCTGCCAGCTACAGAGAAAAGAGCACCTGCCACCTGGAAAGCTTCTGGCAGCTGGGAGGCAGAACTATTCCAAGGGCTCAGCTTGGGTTTCATCCTCCCAACTGGAAGCTTGGGTGTTTGATCTTAAAAAAAGAGACTCGATTCTAGGGGTTAACTCTTGATGGCACAATCACAAAGTAGGAAACTGTGTTTAACAGTATACTTCCAGAGAGACATATTCCAAATATACAAGAATTTCTGAGTCCCATGTTACCATCTATGGATGGCTAATGAGATAAAAAATAATATTTAAAAACACTTCTCTTTTCAATTGAGGTATGCATATTTTATGGGAATCAAGGTTTCCTAGATCAAGGCTTCCCAAACCTTGCACAGGGATTACCTAGGGATCCTGTTAAGATCAGAGTCTGATTCATGAGTCTGGGACTCCTAGTGAGCACCCAGGGGATGGCCATGGGGCCGGAGCACGGACCACGCTTTGAACAGCCAGGCCCCAGATGACTGGTGGTAGATGGGGGAAGGGGACAGAATGGCCATAGTGAAAATCTTTACCTAGAGTGGATCGAACCACCAGAGGGGATGGAGAATGAGGCGTCAGTCAGTTTATGGTTTCCCTTTTCTGGAATCTTCTAAAATCCCCCAGGATACTCCTGCAAACAAGGACTTATAGGCCTTCGAGACACTGGTTCGGATCTTCTTCCTTTGCCTCCCACTATCCCCTGTACAGATACATGAAAGCCTGTTGAGTTCACCTCCTCAGGATGCCTCTCTGGACTTCAGTTCTTTGACAGTCTCTCTCAAATCCATGACAGTACAAGGAAGACTTAGTTTAATGATACAAAGTAAGCTCTCGGAGGGCAAGGCTGTGTCTACCTCGGTCGTCCGCATATCACCCAGTACCTAGCACAGGGCTTGGCACTTAGGAGGAGATGGCACATGTGTATTTGTTGAATGAGTATGTGAACTAGGAGTGTGGGATGACAGCAGCACCTCTAATTTGAGACCTGAGATCTGTCCAAGGTGCTGCCCTGGGGACGTCAGCCTCCCACGATGAAGTGGTCGGGTCAGAGCCGCAGGGATGTGGGCCTCTTTCAGTAGCAACTTCCTGTCCCTCCCTAGTAGCCAGTTGCATGGTAGGAAATTGTTTCGCTTGAACAATGATTTTATTTTTAAATTATTTTGGCTTCTTGGAGTGGCTGTTGAAAGTGAGAGTGTAGCAATGAACTCTTTCTTGTGGTGTTCAGAGATGACCACTGATTCAGAGTGGTGACAATAAGGCTTCAATCTGCTATCGTTCCTTTCACTTGAGATTCTACTCTTCAAAGAATGACAAGTTCATGGGCTCCTACTTCTGCTGAGATATGTTTAGAAAGAGAGAGAGAGAGAGAGATGCAGATAGACAACACTGCTTTTGGATTTTTTTGTTTTTTCAAAAAGAGAAGATGTGATAAATCACTGATCTTTGCTGATGAAATCTCTAGGCAAAGCCCTCCTGGGCTGGCTACTTGGTGAGAATCACCTGCCCACCTCAGGGGCCCATTGAGGTGGAAAGCTGCAGCTTGGTGAGTCCAGGGCTGGCTGTGTGAGCCACCTAGGCATAGCAGCCACCATACGGGACATCTAGGGGCAGCATTTGTACCTGAAACTACCTATCTCGGAGTCGTGAGCAAGTGCTAATCTCGGCTGTGTTGCTTACCAGCTGTGTGGTCTTGGATTCCCCACCCCTTAACTTCTCAGATCATCAGTTTACTCATCTGTAAAATGAGATGCATAATATTACCTTGCCCAACTTCTAGGTTTTGTTATGGGCACTAAAATAAAGCATTTAAAAAATTGCAAAGTGCCGTCCATGTGAAGTGGCGATATAATTGTCTCTCATCCAAACATGGGAAGCTGGAATCTGACAGGTGTGCCCACACTAAAGTGTCTTCAGATGGAGTTTTTGATAAGAGCCAGCAGCACTGTGCAGACACCCCACGAGCCTTGTCTTAGATACTCTATTTTGTGCTGTCATTTTTTGAAGCCAATCTTAGAATATAGTCGTCATTCACAAAAGAAACCTTCCTATCTTGATAGAGTCCTGAAAGACAGTTTCATTTAGAAATTGTTCTACACTGGGAGGACCGCATGGGTGGGGTTGGGCATTTTTGCAGAGTCAGCTATTGGGGTGAAACATGGCACGGAGGCCCCCGCCGTAGGGGCCGGTCCCTCAGGAACTCAGGTGGGAGGGCAGAGTGGGAACCGACTGGGATGTTGGCACCTCCTTTAGAAAACCGCTGACCCAGTGGAGCCTTGGAAAATCAGGCACAAAGAGCAGGCCATTAGGAGCTGTGAAGAGTCCTGTCCGGGGCACCGGAGGATAAGGCATGCAGAAAGCTGCTGCAGAGTGCAGAAAAGACACTGGATGAGGGAGGAATCGGGTGATCTGGCTCCGGGTCCTGAGTCTGCTCATCCAGGTGTCTTTAGTCAAGTTCTGTAACTTCACTGAGTCTGTTTTCTCATGTGTAAATATGGTATTTTTCTTGCCTATCTTAGAGGCACATTGAGACAGACAAATGAAGTAAAGTGCATATAAGCCACTTTGTAAACTAAAATAGGGCCCTTCAAATTCTGGTATTATATTTACTGGTGATACCGCTGTGCTGGTGGGCTCTTATGTTAAATGAAGCCAGCATCAGTTGACACCTTTAAAAAGATGGCAGGGAAAAGAGGTGAGAAAGGGTGGCCTGTCGCCTGCAGGAATCGGTAAGGAGAGATGGGAGTCTCACACTTTGATTCTAATTTTGCTTCATTTCCCCTCGAGCACCAAGGTCTGGAGCCCAGATTCTTTGTGCCCCAGAGTGGTATACACCTTTCAGTTTATCTGGGTCTTATGCTTATCAGGAAGGTCATGTTCACCTCTGAACCACGGGATTGGAGACTCTCCGGTTGAAGTGCTCTGCAGGGGTCATGTGGCCCAGCCCAAGGCAGCCCCACGGCCCCTGCCCCTAGCCAGGGCGTCTGCTACACTGCAGCAGCAGGGGCTGTGAGTGCAGGGGCCGAGGCTGCACCCCTGACCCTCTGGTGCCAGGCAGGCTCCTACCTGGGAGGTCGCCCCTGGGGAGCTCAGCCTGTCCCAGCCCCAGGCAGCTGCCCGGGCATTGCAGGGGTGGGGGTGCAGGTGCAGTGGAGGGTGGGGTCAGGCTGCAGGGCGCTTTAGATCTTCAGGGGCAGAGTGTTGGGGGAGGGCTGATGGGATGCACAAGACCCTCTGTAAAGGCTCTCTCGGGGCCCTCCTGGTGGCATTCACAGTGAGTTTCTGGGGAATTGTTGCTGCCGCCAGCTCAGATGGTCAGACATGTGGCAGAGCTATTCAGAGTTGGTTTGCCCAAGAACGGTAACAGGCTTTTCAGAGGTCAGAAAGCTACACAGTCCACACCAACATGGCAGCGTGTTGTGCTTTGCAGAGGTAAACTCACAAAGGCCACAGGCATAGAGAAAAATCCCACAAAATCTCACAAAATGAGGACCCTTCACAGTAAAAGAAGAGACTGCACATGGTAAATGTTAGTCTTCCCTGCTTCCCCCCTTCCTTCTCCTGCACAGACTCCCCTCTGCACTCGCCAGGACACTGCGGCATCCCTGCCCCTGGAGGCCATTCCTGGCTCTTCCCTCACTGCCCCTCGGTATTCCCAGCCATCAGCCTCCTCCGTGAGGTAGATGTGTACTTTTCCACCTGTGAAAGCAGCACATTAATGAGTCATGATGTGAAAATAGTGGTTAAGACCAGTGCATGAAACAAAATGAAACAGAATGGAAAAAACAAACCACGGTGAATCACACCATGAACATTCGGTGCAGTGTGCGTCTCTACAGAGAAATGATATAAAATGTACTTCTTGAGGTGGGTCTCAGTCAAAAAGTTTGAAAATCATGGTTCTAGGGAGTGAGTTATGTGAGGCGAGGACCATAGGTCCCTAGAACAAGGCAGATGATGGTTCAATAGATATATATCAGCTGCGAAATAAGTGGCTATAGAAGGAAATAAGGAAGAAGACTCTGCTTAAGCAAGTCCTTTCCTGCCAGTGCCAGTGGTGGGGACTTTTATTCTAGGTACTAAAGGTTCTTCCTGTCTTCCTCCCAGCCCAACAGAATTGCCTGGGCTCTAAGGCAGTCCTGACAACTGGCCTGGGAACACCCGTACCAGTCTGAAATGGCAACTAATGTCAAGCCACGATTGCATTCGGTGTACTTCAGTTACACCCCTTGACAAGATGCCAGGGGAGGTGCTGTAGGCAAATGAGAATGGATAGGTCAGTCTCTGCTCCTTGGGCTTATCAAGGTGGGGCTGACTAGTACACTAATAATTACAGAGAGACAGGTAGCAAATGAGGTGAGCTGTGAAAGGAGAGTAGAGTGAGGGGAGAGAGAGAAAGATGTGAGGGTGATCCAGGAGGGCTTCAAGGGGGGGACTTTTGACACCATCTTAAAGGCTAGGTTGGTTTTGGTTTTAGTTTCCACAGGAAACAGGGAGGGGAAGGGTGCTGAACCTCCCCCCCCCCCAATCCCAGACAGCTGGTCTCCCTGCTGTAGGCAGTGTGAATGGGCTTCCCCGCCCTCAGCCAATGGTCTTGACGATACACCTGCTTACTTTCCTTGCCAGCTGCTCTCCATTGCAGCCGCTGACATGTGTGTGCTCCTTTCTAGAGCAGAGAGCACAGCTGGGTTCTGTGGCTGGTTGCTGAGTGGGCTGTGAATTTAAATGGGAATATCAAACATTGATATTAAATATTGGAATCCAGCAACACCAAGATAGCTTGTAGCTGTAGAACTCCTGTGCCATCTGTCTGGCAGAGATTTTTGTTTTTATGGTGGTGGTTGGATGACTTTGAGCCATGCCCTGTGTTCAGTATTCTGCATTCTGCACATCCAGTGCAGTGATACCTACCCCCAGGTCTTCTGTTTCCCATGTCATTTTTCAATACCCATGTCGTCGCCTAGCATGCCAAGCCTGGTGAGGTATGGGGAAATGCATTTCCTTCCGCTGCGTTGCATCAGGACATTTTGTCAGGACCTTAAGGATGAAAAGGGTGGTGTCCCTTTAGTGTTATGTCACCTTTAACCCTGGGCTAATCCTCGGTGTGATTCTGGAGGTACTGCCCAGTCTGGGTAGCCACCTGAGATGGAGGGGCTGGTGTTCGCAAGGGAAACCAACTTCCTCTGGCTGCTGTGTATTTTCAGAGTCAACGTTACGCAGAGCCGCAGTTCCTACTCCTTAAACAAACAGCTCATCATTAACATGGAGCCCCTGCAGCCCCTACAGCCTTCCCCAAGTGAGCAGGAGGAGGAACCTCCACTGGCCGAGGGTGAGTACGCTTCCCCCAGAAGCTGACACCGATCCTGACTACCTTGGGTGATGGTTGAGGGGGGGGGGGGTTTGGAGTGAGTCATAAACTATATTTTTAATAAAAACGCTGTCTGTAGCTGGAAGAATACATTATCTTGAGAGTTCAAATAATTGATCCTGTAGAGGGTTCATGGGTACAGATTTTTTTCTACAATTACATATTAAAGCAGAAATGATGGTATTAAAACTGTCCAATATGGTAGCCACTAACCATGTATAGCTATTTAAAACTAGGTTTAAATTAGTTAAAATTAAAAATTCAGCTCCTCAGCCATATTAGCTAGATTTCTAGTGCTCAGGAGCCCTATGTGGTTAACGGCTACCATCTTGGATGGCTCAGACTGAGAACATTTCCATCATTGCAGAAAGTTCTATTGGATAGTGAGGTTTTAACTGCAATTGTGATTAAATTAGTGGTTTTAAGAATTCTCCACAAGCATACCCTGGTCATCCCCTTTCTGCCTCACTATTTCTCCACCCTCTTGTTCCCATCTCTGCAGGTCCTTGTCGGACAGTTTTGACACAAGCCAAAGTATCTAAGGTCTGCTTGCACCCTAGAGTTGTTATATTTTTAGACTATAATATATGGGCTTTTTGCCTTCCTTTTTTTTTTGCTTCTAACACTGTTTGCTGCAGACACCTGGTGAAGCAAATCTCACATTCTCATTAATTTCAAAGAAAAATTTAAAAACTCACACAAAATAAAGTTATCGGGAACTGGAACACAAACATAACATATTTTCCTTTAACTTTGTGATTTTTGCTTTCATCATTTAAAAATCTAGATACTGGCTAATTTCAAGAAGAGAGTTCACTTTGTCCCCAAAAGATCACCTTTACCTGCACTTCAAATCAAGAATTCCTTGCATAGGGGAAAACCCTTCAGCCCATAATAATATGGCTTGGGATGGAATACCCTTAGGAGAGGTAGCAGCAGCAAATTCATGCTGAAGTGTAAAGAATTTCAGCAAATATTTGCCTGAAAGGAAGCTTTAATAGTTAGAAGAACCAGGTAGCTAGATGCCAAAAATTCCATGGGTGGAAGGAAAGTGTGCAAAACACGAAGGGTGGGGTCTCAGTAGACACCTTCATCTGTAGCTGGACCACAGGGTGGTGATAACGAGATAGTCTTGTTATACTAGCCTTTACTCTCCGTCACAACAACTAACTCTGTAAGGTCCACACTAAAGTAATTTTCTTAGCCTGAAGGCCAGTGGGTCCACATTGCTTGTCTACGTTTTCAGTACCTTCTCTGTTTGTATGTTTTTCAAGGGAAGTAAAAGCAGCTTTCATTACTGGTCACCAGTGACTTTCTGGGCTTCCTCCCATATGCCTGGACTATTGTTTGAGTGGAAGTCAGTTTTTATGGAGATCATCATAATCCCAAGGTTGAATGGAGAAGATGAAAGAGAGAAAGAACCCAAACCAGGGATTTTGATTTTGTCTTGCATGCAAAGATGGAAGCCTGGGGTGGGGTAAGGTCGGAAGGCCAGACTGGATGAACAATAACCATGGGGAAGAGGGGGTCCAGGCCACAGTTGGCTCAGGCCCTCCCCCCCATACCCAGGCTGTGAAAGGGATCTGGGCAAGCTTTCCCTTGGGCCCTTCACCCTATTCAGTTAGAAACTTCCCTTTTGCTCCATTTTCTATGATGGGGTCCCACTAACCTTGTTTTTAGCATGACAAGTGTGTGGACAAGAGATGCAAACATTGTAATTAATTCCAATGAAAACAGAAATTTTCATGATATATGATAGGAATCCACAGGCCACCTTTTCAATTTTTTCAGTTATTTTAAAGAGGAATCTTAAATTCTTTCACCCACTATAAAGTCAAACTGACAGATCGCTCTCTTAAAAAGCCCACAATGGCTCTATGAATATCTAATAAAGCTCTTTTTTCTAGGCAGTCCATCTCCTTATGGATCTTTGTGGGTTTTGAAGTTCGGGCAAATCATAACAACTTCTAGGAGACAGAATCAACTTGAAGAGAAGTAGAAAGAGTACTGTGTAATATCCAGTAGATGGAATGACCTTCCCAGTCTAGAGAGAGTGAGCGCAATCATCTTAGGTACTATGAAATCCACAGTGAGCCTGGCTCTGTGTTCTTGATACCACCGTATCTCAGTGACTGTTGTAGAGTCAAATTCTGCTCCCTCTCTCTCTTGTCTTTGAGTATCAGGCAATGGGATTTAGAGAGTCCATAGGGACAAATATTTATTTTGTAGGTTTATATTTCTCTGATACATAAGGAGAAGCAAAGAATATAACTTTAAGCAACGTCTTCACCTTTGCGGGTGGGCTCTCTTTCTTGGTGCATACAGTGTGGTGTACTTAGTTTCATCCTTGTATTTTGGTACTTCTTATGCCTGAGCAAGAGTCAAATTTAAAGTGGCTGGGGATTCATTCATTCCTTAGTACAACAGTTATGACAAATGCAGCAGAGACAGCTAGTGGACCACACTCAGTGTATGCAAGTTGCTATGATGTCTGGGATGAAGATTCTCTCTTTCCTGGAGACTCACGGCTGGATGGGGAGAAGGCAGTGGGTCACAGCGGTCATGAACAGGTCCTCTGCCGATTGAATGGGGTGCTCACTTTTACGCATGCTTCACGAGGTGTCTGTGCCTTGAGCTGCCTGGAGAGCATCTTGTACCCTTTTAGTCTCATCAGAGTGTCTGACATGAAACTGGTGGGCAAAGAAATGAATGAAATTGCCAGGCAGAGGGGGTGTGAGCGGCCGGTCTGTCTGCACTGGCTGCCTGGGCGGCTTTGGGGAGGATGGGTCAGAGGAACAGCGGAAGGTGAGGCAGAAAGGAAGGGGCCAGATCATGATGGGTCTCACATGACTTGCTGGAGATTGAGGCTTTAACCTGAGGGCAGCTGGGAGGCACTGGAGGATTTCTAGTGTGGAAAACCTGATTGGAATTGTGTTTTTATCCTTCGTCGTGTGTGGAGCAGAGTGTTTCGACCTCAGCACTGCGGGCCTGTTAGCTGGGTGTTCTTTGGGGGTTGCCTGAGCACTGTAGGAGGTTTAGCACCATCCCTGGCCTCCACCCAGTGGGTGCCAGCAGTACTCCACCAGTCTTGACAACCACACATCTCCAGCTGTTGCCAGATGCCCCCTGAAGAACAAAACTTCTCCCTGGTTGAGAATCACTGGATTGAAGCACAGAGACCACGCAGGAACCATTGCATTGGCCCAGAAAACAGATAAGAAAGGGCTGAAGAGAGGCAGGGGGTGGGACTAGGGAGGGGGCAGTGGGTTCCAGCCAGGGCGTGGCAGAGTTCTTGAGACAGGGTCACTGATCACCGGGCAGGTAAGCACCATGTGGAATCCTGCCAGCCTCTGCCCTTGTCTCAGAGACTTTGCCTGAGAGTAAAAAGATTTCCATCTTTTAAAGATGAGACTGTGGGGATACAGGAAGGTTAAAGTGACGTGTCAGTGTCATACAGGGAGCCAATGGCAAAGATGATTTTGTTCAGATCCTGGAGCCATTCTGCTGGGCTTCAAACAGGGAGTGGAGGGGACTCGACATCACTGCTCACCTGGATGTCTCTGTTCCCATCTCTGTATAGTGGTTCTGATTCTTGTCTGGGGGAGTTTCTAATCACACATTTTGCAAGTGGATCCAATAACAGGTCAAGGTTAGCAGCTTGAGTCTTGTTAAAACAGTCATATGATTAGGAATTAAAAAAAATCAGGTTGGGAGAAGATTAACCTTGACCTCTGTGAGGTCAGGAGAAGGTCCTTGGCTTGTCTGGTGCCCTGGTGGTGGCATCTCTGCTTTCACCATGTCTCTCCAGGGACACAACCACCCACTCACTGGTCTGACAAGCTCTCTCTGTTCTTCCTAGCACTTCAAGTCTCTCAAAGACAGCTGGGGGAGCATTATTGCCCAGATTAGTGCAGTGGCATTCTAGAAGAATGCATGATCCCATGCACCCACACGACAACCGGAGGCTCAGCCTGAAGTTGGCTGAGTGTGGGCAGAGAAAAAACAAAATTAGTTCCTAGGCACCACAAGGCAACTTCAGAGTTGCCCAGTTATATAACCCGAGTAGGTAAGTGCCGTGGAAAGCTTTAGGTGAGAGTGGGAACCCATTTGAAGAGTGCCTCTTAGAGCTTATCAAAATTTCGGGAGAAAGAAAAAATTGAGAATGGGAATTGTTCTGGGTAAAAATGACATTTTAAGGAGTCATTAATCTGAACAAGTCCACATGCGCAATGTCCTAGGGTCTCCACGGTGTAGACAGCAAAAGGGTTGCTTGTTTTATTGATGGAGTATATTTCTCATTATGGAAAAATGCTGGATTGTAGTAGAGAAGAAGAATGTACTGAGTCATGTGAGCCTTGGTAGATTCCCATGAAGAATGTTCTTGTCCGCCAGAGAAATGGTCTGGGCTGGCATGATCCAGTAGACAGGAGATTGTACCTTCCCCTTGGTTGACAGAACTAAATAGGACTTGGAAATGTTTGACACCTTCCTGCTGGCAAAACAAAAAGCACAGTGGAGACCCCAGAATGTCTATGAAGGGGTGTCTCAGGGGTGGGAATGTGGTTGAATGGAGGGGGGCTCGGCACTGCGTTGCTTGTGATTGAGAAAATGTCTGTATCAAAGTGTAGACAGAAATTAAGGAGGGTGGTAAAACTGACTGTCCAAGCCACCCTTAAGCACTGTCCCTGTATGTGTGTGTGTGCATTGGATCAGCATGTGAATGTGGCTCGGGGGGGGAGGGCGGTATGGTGGTGATGGGGGTGTTAAGGTTTTTTACGGCATCTAGTCTAACCATAGACTGCTTGAGGTGGCATCACTGGAATTCTAGAAAGTATGTATGTGAACCTGTGTTGGCATTTTGAGCCTATAAAAAGCGTATTGTCCTCATCCATCAAGCATGCCATGCCCTTGAGCCCACCCCTCCCCCATCCCAACACTTAACAGGTGGGGGGCCAACTGCATTTTCCCGTATGAGGGCTTTCAACATCACACACAGTTGCTTCAATCCCATCACTGGTGACATCTCCAATAGCACAAGGCTGCTATGTTTGCACTGTTTGTGAATTCCTTTTCCGATTCTCCACCAAGTCAGGGCTCCTCCCCACTTACCTGATAAGAAATTCTCCTCCTCTCCACCTTTTCTCCCTTTATGGAGAGCCATCTTCATGGCTCAAACAGATTTATCTTCTTCTGTGTCTGTCTTCCCTGCTATTTTTCCCCACGTGCTAAGTAATTTCTTCCTTTTGGTTTAAAGTATGTCAGGATGTACCTTAGGAGGGATGCAGTAGTCTTTTTGAAATTTGTTATGTCCTATCAAACAGTAGGAGCTGTTTATAAATCCCATGGACCCACCTTTCCCCTTGTAGTTACTGCTACCTGGTGACAGCAGACCAGTTAGCACCAGCTGTGACTGCCCTGGTCCCTGCCATAGGTTCGTGATTGCTGTTTTTATTTTCTTATTATAAAACTAATTCATCATCTTCTAGAAAATTTAGAAACTACAGAAAAGCAAAAATAAGCAGAAAAAATTCACCTCCCAGATTGTCCCACCTCTTAGAGGCAATCAGTATTAAGAGCAGTTTCCTTCCCTATGCATTTTAATGCCATTGTGATCATCTTGTGTGTACAATTAAAAACATTCCTTGTTTGCTTGATGTTGAAAATATTAGTGCATGAAAACATATCACAAATTGAACTATAGGTCAAATAATGACTGGAAACATTTTAATGCAAATATAGATAAATGGGTTAGTATCCTGAATCAGAAGAAACTCGTATGAGAGGCTGTGTTAAGCATTATTTTGGCACCGGTTTGGGCTCTCCTGAACTTTTTTATTTAATGGCACTCAGTTTCCACTGCTGATTGGCATACAGCAACCCAACCTGCTTCTGCAGGAGCTACAGGCCTCTGCCGAGCAGAGGACAGCTTCTGGTTTTATTTATAACTGCAGTATTGGATTAGCAGAGTCAGAATACAGAATTCATTAGCTCATGTATTGAATTCTGGAATCAAGTACCACGGCGGTTTGGGTCAAAAGCTCCCTCTAGGGTGGAACGCCAAGAACCACTCGGGATGAAGTAAAGGCCTGAGTGAGCACTGCAAGTTCACTTTTGTAAGCTCTTCGAAAGCTTTCCACCTTCCTTTGCATGCTTTTCTTTGGAGTTTGCCTCATCTTTGGAATTTTGGTTCCCGGTATTTATGGCGACTTTAGTACTCATAAGAAGTTTGTATCACCTGAAAGAGATATTTGAAATTTTAAGGATTTACACTGCTGTGAGGAATCTACATGCCTTGTCCCTGTTGCAACTTAAGTGCATTTTATCTTGCAAGAATTTTGTGTTTTAAATCATAAGACATCTACGGTGTCCATCATTTCAGTTCTGTAGTTGGGTGATTCCCATACGTGGTGCATTTTATGAAATAGCATATTCTTCAGTATAAATAAAGCTGCTGTTTATGCACTAATGTCTTGGATAAGATAAGAACCCTGGTCTTGTCCTACCCCAGGCAGCTACATGACTACAGACCGGACACTCCACCTTATGGAGCCTCATTTTCCTCATCTATAAAATAAAGTTGACCTTGAGCACCAGTCAAATGCTTTCCAGCTCTAAATTCCTCGATTCTTTTGCCAAGTGTCAGAGTCAAACTCCAGGACTATGGTTGAAGCCTTTTATAGCGAGAATAGGAACTTCGGGGCAAGAATACTTGTTGTAGCCTTTGAGGGCCTGGGGGAATGCTGCAGATGGTCTAGCACATGAGTTGGCAAACTATGACCTGTGGCTGGCCCACTGCCTGTTCTTTCTCTGGCCCAAAAGTTAATGGTTGCATTTTAAATGGTTATGTAAGTACCTACGTAATACTCTTGATTTTACTTCTTGGCATGCAAAGCCTGAAGTTTACAGTCTGGGCCTTGAGAGGAAAGGTTTGCCCAGCCTGGATCTAGCACACCCCTTCGGGACTCTACAAATGAGAAAGCCCAGACAGGCGGCCAGTGTGCCCAAAGCCACACAGCTGGGGCGGGATCAGGTCCTGGTTGTCAAATTCCTGGCCCAGGTATCTTAGACATCAAACAAATCTAAAACGGCTCAACAACTTCTTGCTAAAACAGTCATTAAATAAGGAACTACATTTATTTTTCAATTATATCAAATGAATTATCTAAAGAGACAGCTTATCTTATATAAATGTAGGGAATCTCTGTGATTCACTGAAAAGAGCTGCAGTGTATTCGGAGCAGGGTTCCAGCCTTTGGTTATCACAGCGTGCCAGAACTTAGTGACGCCTCAGAGACTTCCAGCGGGGTGGGCGTATCCCCGTACCTCACAGCGAGTGCCGAGAAGGCTGTGGACAGAGGGTGCCCTTCCAAATAGAATTCCTAGTAGAGCCGGGCTGCAGCGGGACAGACTTCGTGCAGGAAGGCCCTCTCCCTCCTGGGAATCAATGTTCTGATATTAAAGTTGAACTCGTTCACTAAGGAATGGCTCACTCCAGGCCTAGTTCTAATTACTCACAGTCTGTGTTAAGGATCTGTCTTATCAGTGAAAGCAGTTCAGTCTGGACCCTCCCAAATCACAGTTCCTGCTCAGGTTGGCACTTTGCTGCTGCGCTTAAGTATCGGCAATGAATTGCTTTAAAGGATTCGGCTGGAATAAAAAGCAAAACAAAATAAAACAAAACACGTCAGTCAAGTGTCCCATGAAGAATCCAGTCACAGTCCTTGAGGGCTGGGATGTGAGCCGGGAGAGAAAGTGTGAGCAGCTGTAACGGCCAGTGTGTGGTCTGTGATGGGAAAGGCACTGGTCTTGCCTCTTAGAGAAGTAAACACACCCATCGTGTCCCTGAGAAACCACAAGAGGAAAAGTGAACATATTCCTAAACCATTGTCATTAGAAAGCACAGGCTGTAGTTTCTGAATGTGTTCCACAGTCAGCGTGGGGTCCTTTTCTAGTGTTTCTGTTAGTGGGTTGGTAGTGAGTGCTAAGTAAGTGTTCTTTGTGAGACCCAGGCTCACACGGAGGCAGGATCTGGCAGAATCTCCCTTTCTCTCTGCTCATCTGTTAAGACCCCGAGGGCCAGTTACGTAGAGGTGTTGGGCAGGGAGTGTGTGCTAGTTCAGTCTTTTACGTAGGCCCATAATGGTAGGTCCTTGGCAATATGGGCAGTGGGGGAGGGTTCAGAAAAGAGGCCCCTGGTGTTTTATTTTTAAATAATGATTTAAAAATTTTTGAGTATATTAAAATATTTTAGTGTCTGCAAGACTGGTGTATGTTACCTCCCTTAAAGAGAGGAAGGTCATTGTGCAAGGAAATTATAAGGTGATCATTGAACAATAATAACGTGGTCTAAGTTGATTTTGTCATCTCAGAAGTTTCTGGATTCTATCCAACACCATAATAAATGTTTAACAAAAACAAGAAATACAAAAAAGAGGTCATTTGGCACCGGCTGGATGTTGGGGGTGTCCACTGGGACATAGGTACACATCCCGTGCCATCTGTGGGGTGGGGGGCGGGCTGCAGGCTCCTGCTTGGTTTGGCTGACCGTGAATTAGAGGCTCTGGAACCATGGCCTCTGGAATAGCGCACATACGATGGCCCACTGAGGTAGAGGAAGAAACTTCTGTTGGTATTTAACTTTCATTACTTTCTTACAAAATTTCTATTGTTAGATTTTATAATGCACATGATATCTGAAGACAGCTGTGCATGTGTCTGATTTAGGAACAAATGTGCATTTATTCATAAGTACACACAAACATCTGCCCTCCAAAAAAAAAAAGTCTGGGCTCTGGGTATAACTGAGGTCTTACAGAGGAGTCTACGAGGAAGAAAAGGCAGGGCATGTTTTTGAAACTCTGAAATCTCTGTTCATGCCAAAACTCCAGATTCCTAAAATAGATGTGAGAGCTCTGTGCTCTAGTTACGGTGGTGACATGCCATTTTACATGCTTTTGGTCTTCCGCGCTGGTAAACCAGGGTGAGTCACCCAAGCCTTTGCCAAGCTATCTGGGAGGTGCTGTGTCACTCACTGAAGTGTTTCATGGTTGCCCTGAGTGCCCGGTTTACATGGTGCTGGGCTCTACTCTTTGAGTAGGCACAGGACCCCATCTTGGTGGGGATTCTCAGGTGGTGGGAGGAGCACTGGATAGAGAGTGAGGGCGTTCATTCATTTATTCATTCAGTGAACATTTCCTTCTTATCCGGTACACTGACAATGTGTGTATCTTATTTCCTCTTGTGGTAAACAAGGTGGAAAGATTTCTAAGGTTCCTCCCCACTCTGTTCTTTAATAATTCTTCCCTCAAACTGCTGCTTTTCTGACGAATGTGCTGTTGGGTCATGCGTCAGTACCTCGGAAAACAAAAGGCATAGACATCTTCTTACATGTGGTTCATGGAACTGTGGGCATGCAGCACAATGATCTATAAAAGCAGGGTTACGTTTTTTTTCCTTTCTGTAAGTTGTAAGTATCCAGCATAAAATTGAAAATTAATAGCAGCTGGCTTAAAAGGGAATATAAAATGGATATTTCCCCACTTGGAAGAGCCCTCACATCCTTTAACATCTCCTCTTAGAAGAGAAGGTCAATTTGGAACATTTTTAACCCCCAAATCTCCACTTCAGGATAGGAAATGTGAAAATGGATGGATGCTTTGGCTGAAAGCAAATAAATAGGGTTTTCAGGGTGGCCCACTCGATAATCTGAGATTAGTCTGGAAATTTTGCAGGTAAAGGAAGCAGTATCCATGTTCAGAGCACCTCCTGTGATCTACGGGCTTGTCAGTCCCTGCCTGGCCCCTCTGCCACAGCTGTAAAATATAGGCTCAGCCCCCTCCTGAATCTCGAGCCTATCCTGCCCTTTCCTGGGAGGCACCTGAGAAGCTGAAGCCCGCCCTTGGGATCAGGCCCCTGGACCTGTTGTCTGCTCTTCGTGCCAGCCTTGCTCCTTTTCCTGAGTCTCTGTCCCAGCCGTGCCCTTGGTACTCTCCCCACCAAGGACCTTGACAGTCCCTCCGCTGCAGCTAAGTCATACTCCTGACCCGGACCCAGTGGCTGGGGTCCTGCTCTGCCGATTGACCGCCTGCACACATCTCCTTCCTGTCTTCTGGGGCCATGATCTGTTTCTTCCCAGAGCAGACTGCCAGCACCTGCACCATCCCGGGCAGAATAGTATGATTTTAAATGTCCACCTTCTCTGGTTAAACTTTTCTCACTTCCCAGTGGTCATACGATACTAAATTGTCGAATCCATTAGCAAAATCCTATTTAGATGAACCTTCTGAATAGCACAGGATCCTTGCTTCTGTACCACCCCAGCTGCAGATGCTCTTTCTTCTCTGCCTCCTGATGAAGGTAATATCTCTGCTGCTACTCCTGGCCCCCTCCCCTTCCCATATTTCCCACACGGAAGCCAGGGTGATTTTTTTAATGAGTGGAACTTGAATCTAGTTCCGATACAATTTAACCTTCTCATTCTGGCCTGTGATGCTGTGTCTGCTGTGCCCCCTGTCCACCCTTAGACCACTTCCTACTGCTCTTCTCTTGATTCTGTGTTCCTGCCACACTGGTTTTCCCATTCCCCCTTGAATATGCCCAGCTCACTGCTACCTCAGGGCCTTTGCACAAGCTGTTTCATCCATCTAGATGGGCCTTTCCTCTGGTCTTTGGAAGTCTGGCTGGTTCTTTTCTTTACGTCTTAGCTCAAATTTCAGCTCCTTGGAAAATCTTCCCAAAGTACCCAATTTTGATATTTTCCCACCTACCCATTTTTTTGTTCTCTCTCATGCTATCACTCTTTTTGTCAGAGCACCTAGTTTTGTTGGACACTTACTAAGTTATTTGTCCCCCTGTCTGTTGATTGTCTCCTTTGACTAAAACATCAATTCCATGAGAGCAAAGACTTTCCCTACCTTGTCCCACATGATATCTCAGCACGTAGAGTCATTCTGACATACAGCAGGAGCTAAATTGGTACTTGCTGAATTAGTGAACAAATGAGTGAATGGATGAATTCTAAATGCAACCATGACAGCCTTGTTCATTCAAGAGAAAGAATACAAGGAGAATAGTATCCTGGGATCAGGGTTTATCAGAAGTCAAGCATATTCTTTTTGGCTTGTTTTTTAATTGGAAATTAAAAGCCATACCATAGTCATTGTCAAAAATTTAGAAAATATAGAAGCATATATAAAATAAAAAAGCACTTGTAATCTTCTATATTCAAACTGTGTATGAATGTGTATAATCCTGCAATATATTTTTAACAAATAATGAATTACACTGGAGATACCACTTGATAATCTGCTTTTTCACTTATTAATATAACATGAGCATTTCCTTATGACATTATTCTTCCACAGCTCTAATTTTAATGGACATACATTATTTCATCCCATAAATATACAAAAGTATCTCTCACCACCTACCCCCCTACCAAATTATATTTATGAATGTCTCTTTTTGTGATCTTACAAAATATATAACAAGTTTTAAAATCTTTGATAATTTGAGAGGCAAAACTTGGAGTTTTTCTTGCCTTCATTGGCATTTGTGTTTTTCTTTTTGAGCTGCAACTATGATGCAAGCTAGAGAGGCCCTTGACTGGTGTGTTGGGTGGAAGGATCAGGTTCTGCCACCTCTAGCTTCTCAATTATAATAGTAGCAACACAAGAAGCACACGGTTCCAGAAGAGCCTGTTTATTTTCCATGGGGAGACACAGATGCCTGGTTTCTTAGCACCATGTCCAAAGCTGTTAGGAAAAAAGAAGAAAAAGTTAGATCTCCATGTATTTAATGCAGCCCGACTTAATTTCCTTTACTCAGAGAAAAATGATTTATCTGTAATGGTGACGGTGCCTGAAGGGAGTGAAATAAGAAAGCAGAAGTGATGGGAAACAAATTCAGCCTGTACAGAGACAAAGGAAATAGATTCTAGGTGGAGAGTACTTTATGCAGAACAAAGGAGGATGTTCTATTTGGAGCCAGTAAAGACAGTGGTGTCAGCCTTTTCTTCTTCCAGGGAGGCCTCTGGGAGGTTTGCTGGAATCTGATAAAACCATCCTATCAGCAGATTGCCTTGATGTAGCTCAGTTGTGGAACATCAAGAAATTTTTAAGCCATGGGTTCAGTTAAGATAGGGGAAAAACATTTTGTTTATATGGAAGGAAGAATCCAAATTATAGGTAACCTTGGTCAGTGAGGTGGTTTGAATTTTACTCCAAGAAAATTCCTCATGCAAGTTTGTGAAGAGTGCATTCTAGTTGTGAAATTCCTAGTCCCTGTCCAACTTCAGTGGGAGATGTTCAGCTGGTTTCATCTATGGACAGCTACGGAAAGGTTCTCTTCAGGTTACCACCACCGCTCTAGTGGAGGTAACTATAGGTATTGATGCCTTATCTTTACTCACAGGAGTTTAAAAGTGCCTTGGGCCAGTAAGTAAGGGTCTGTTTCATAGTGGGTGCATCAGAAAGGCGCTGGACAGTGTCGCTGCTGCACAATCCATGTGTGGTTAGTCGGTAATGACTCCCAGGAGGCTCTTCGGTGTTGTCCGTCATGGCACTTGAGTCTGGAGGCTGGGGTCCCTTATTTTGTCCTATCCTTTGGCCCCTTCAGTCTACTGTTACTCAGGGTATGGATTTTTTGTCTACTCTGAAGGTCAGGGAGGTCTTTTCTGTCTTGAAGTAATGGTTTATGAAATTAATGGCTAAGTATTTGTGCTCATTGCCTTATTGTTGGATGAGTTAGTTTTGCTCTGTGGCCTGGGGATCAAGAAAAGGCCTCCAGGAATTTTGTGAGCATGGGTGGAGGGAAAAAACGGTCTATTAATATTTCAAAATACAGTTGACTCTTGAATAGTTTGGGTGTTAGAGGGCTCCCATGCAGTTGAAAATCTGCATATAACTTTTGACTCCCCCAAAACTTAGCTACTAATAGCCTGCTGTTGACTGGAAGCTTTACCGACAACATTAAGCAACTAATACATATTTTGTATGTTATATGTATCATATACCGTATTCTTACAATAAAGGAAGCTAGAGAAGATGTTTTCTCATGTTGTTGCAAATCTCCGAAAAGTTTTCCAATATATTTATTGAAAAAAATCTGCACATAAGTGGGCCTGCACAGTTCTAACCCATGTTGTTATCTAATAGTGATTGGGAGATAGTATAGCTTGTTTTTCACTGGTGTTTAGAAAGAGACAAGGCAGTGAAGTGGAGACCCACTGAACTTGGAAATAGGGAGATCGGGACTCTGGGGGTGGGGTTTTCATTGACGAGGGTGATCTTGATTTCCTCTCTATTTCTCCCCTACTGGCCTCCATACAGAGCACTCAGTCCCACACTGCCATCCTGTACTCTCAGGTGCTTCCTGGCCATCTTACAACTCACACCCAATGCGAAAAACTTTAAGGGTTTACAGCTACACCCATGATCTCTTCCCTATGCAAAGTCTAATCTCAAAACTGTTCCTGCTCCGACTGGCTTAATGACATTAGATATGTAGATGCCCTCGCCAGAGACCTACAGGCCATCCTTGCCTTCTGACCTCTCCTCCTGCCCCATGTCCATGCAGCTGCTGGAGTCAATTCCATCTCCGAAGTAACTCTGACATCACCACCGGCTCTTGAGCCTGCTGCTGCGGTTTCACTTCAGGTCACCTCTTCTTCTGGAGACGTTGTAGTATCTTCTCGTTGTAGAAGATACTCGTTGTAGTATCTTCTCGTTGTAGAAGATACTCGTTGTAGTATCTTCTCTGAACTCCTGCTGGAGCAGTCACCCTTGTTTGAAGTAATTTCTAGAACGTCCCTACTGACTGTGGGCCAGGGTTCCCCCCACAAGACCTCACTATCTGGTCGCACCCACCTCTCCAGCCGTCCTCCCTCCTTTCATCCTGCCTGACCGCCTCCTCCTTGTCCGCGTGCAGCTTCCCCTTCTGGTACTGCAAGCCCATGCTGATTCCTCTCTGCTGCTCCCCTTGCTCTGGCTGCTCTTCCAACTTCGCTCTACCAGGAAAATCCGTACTGATTTCTCAAGTGTCTCCTCCTTTACATATTTCCCAGCTCTGAAGACAGTACTGATAGCTTTCCCCTCTTTCATTCTTATGTTTGATTCTTTTCCTATTCAGCTTTATTGAGATATAATTAATATATAACTTGTACAAGTTTAAGGTGTACAATGTGTTGGATTGATAAATTTATATATTGCAAAATGATTACCACCCAGAGTTAGCTAATACCTCCATCTTGTCACATAATTACCGTTTGTTGCTTGTAGTGAGAAACTACACATTTTATATCTACTGTCTTAGTAACATTAAATTATATAATACTGAATTATAAACTGTAATCACCATGATGTACATTAGATTCCCAGATCTTGTTAACCTAATAACTGGAAGTTTGTACCCTTTGACCAACATCTTCCCGTTTCCCCCACCCCCAGCCCCTGGTAACCACCATTCTACTATCTGTAACCCAGGAGGCACCACTTACTTTGATTCTTAAAACACCTCTTTCTAACCATCAATCACACATCCAGTCTAACTGGGTGGCCCCCACCCCCACCCCCAGCTCTGCATCTGGTACCTGCTCAGTAATGGATGGATGGTTGAGGGGAAGAGGAGCCATTCTAGCTGATTTTTCTGGTCCTGAGCCTAAGCCCTAAGATTAAATATAAGTCTTGTATTGTGGACTAAAACATAAAGTTCAGAGATCTAATTTGCTTGCATTGAGAACTTGGAATAAATACAATGCGTATTTGTAATATGTCAGTTTTTTATATCATTTAAAAATAACTACTGGGCTTTTTATATTCTTTGGTCTAACTTTATTTTTTCAAGTAAACATCCTGCTGGAATAGAATATGATCATCTTAAACATTTTGTGCAGAAATTCTATAGTCAGTATTTTGGGGGGCAGGGTAGGGGTGCTAAAATCTATCTTCAGAAGATATAGAGACAGTGACTCAATGAAACATTTATCTTGAATCACAAACATGTTTTTAAGCTTTTACTTCTTACGTAAAGCTGACTGCTTAGAGTGATATGCTCTTGTTTGGAAATAAAACGGAAGGTCAGGAAAATACGGGGAGCTGTGAGGGTGTTCTTAGAACTGTCAGCAAGCCTCATGATTCCTACTCTCCAGAGGGTGCTTGCAAGGTTGGCAGAAGATATTTGTAAATAGAGACTGAGATTCCTGTTTCTTTGTAGCTAGAGCATCTCATGCTATTTCTAAGGGTTTGATAGGGTTAGGCTTGTCCTGCCCTGCCCCCCACTGTGGGTTTCCTCCCTCTTTGATTTGATTGATAGAATCTGGATTACCAGAAAGCTAAAAAATAAAGAAAACCTCTAGATGATAAAGCATTAAAGCACATTCACTTCAGAAGTTGCATCATTATTTTTCTCCTGACACTCTAGAGGTTCCCAGCTTTATACTCTGGGACCTAATTGAGAAGTTTATTTAAGCAAATGTGTATCATTCTTTACTCTTAGGTTTTCCAATAAGCGTATGAAATCTCTGTTTGTTAGGTTCTATGCTGTAAGAAGTCATCACTGGGCTTTTCTAAATTTACGAGCTTAAAGTTCCAAGAAAATCCCTACTGGGTATGTTTCAAGGGAGCTTATCTGACAGTTTTAAGGAGTAAGTGAACACACGTTTGTGTTTTATAAAACTCACTCTGGTACCTAGATGCTCTGAGATACATGTAAGAGGCGATAGGGTAGGTGCAGAGGAGCACGGGGAGGTGGTTGGGACCAGGAATGGGGGAGGAAGGAGAATCAGGAGGTGTACTTGGCAGGGGGCATGACTGACGAGATAAAGGGCGAGAGGGGAGGAGGTTTCTGTGGTGCTTGTTCTCAGTGAGGGCATGAAGTTCCTGGTAAGGGCATTCCTGTATTTTCACAGGAAGTAGCTCTTAATCTTTAAGCCTCTGTTCCCTTATCTGTAAAATTTAGACACAACTCTAGTTAATAGGGCTGTCATGAGTATTAACTGACACATAGCAATATGAGATAAATGATTTTTTTTTACTATAAAAAAGATAAAGGCACTAACATCAGCATTCCTGAGAGGAAGCACATGAAGAGCTTAGAACAATGCTTGGTGCATATCAGGTGCTCAATAAGTGGACCTATTATTACTGTGAAGCTAAAACAATGCAGAATCTGACTGGGGTGCCAGAAAGAAAACCCCCAAACAGACTTCTGTAGTACATATAAACATTTGGTATATGATAAGGTACCTTTGCATAACTGGATCTTTCTGTCTCCTCTTCAGATTAGTAAAGTATAACCCTAATAGGGTGGGCTTTCCCCAGCAGCTCCATCTGAGGGCTCCCTCCGAAACCCACTCCTGCCAAGTCGCTGATCACAACACCCTTTGTCTCTCTTCATGGCACTCATCTTATCGTGTTTATTATTGGTTTACTTACAGGCCCATCTAGGATGTGGCTGAGACCATAATCAGGCTTGCATTCAGCTATATTCCAAGTGTCTGGGCATTGCTTAGCATACTGAAGGTGTTTGAGAGTATTTATCAGTTGAATGAATGGCTCTCCATCTAGGTTGTAAACTAGCTCACCAGGACTCAGGTTTGTCTGTCCTCATGGGGCATCTTTTAAAGCAGCCCTTTGTGGGCACTCTGTCAGAGAAGGAGGGAGGTGAGGTATGGGCAGACTGAGGCTTGATCGGAGCTTGCTCAATAGCCCTTGGAAGGTCAGCCTGTAAGAAAAACCCTGTAAGAAAACAGGCAGAGATGGCGGCATGAGAGGTCAGACAGGCTTCCTCCTAAAACCACATATGGTATGAAAATATAACTAATACAGCTACTCTTGAAAGAGCAACAGGAAAGAGGACGGCAACAAACTGCATACACCTGGAGACAAGAGCAGACCTCATGGAAAAGGGTAACGTACTAAAGCTGTGGTCCTATGGGATCTAAGCCCTTCCCCCACCCCAGCTCACTGGCAGGAGGAAGAGGAATGGAGCAGGGAGGGAGTAGAGATCTGGGATGGCTGAATACCTAGCTCTGGAGATCTGCTCTGGGAGCACAAACCTACATTTCATGGTGCTTGCATGATACTCTCGTAATTAGGGGTTGGAAAGCTAAGACAGGCAGAATTCCTGGAGAGACTAAGATTCCAGCTGCTTGTGGAAAGCAGGGATCCATATCCAGCTGCTCTGGGACAAAAGAAAGGCGGGCAGTCTGAGAGACTTCCTAACAAAGAAGCCCTTAGCAAGAGGGCTGCTAAAGGGGCAAGGATTGCACAGAGCTTACTGCTCAGGAGAAAGGACAGGTAGACAAAATTGTCCGGGTGCACTCTGCCAAGCAGATTGGGAGCTTTCATGATCTTCAGGTGCTCCAGCTCCCTGGCTGCCTACACAGCTCCAAGAACACCTTCTGTGACAGGCAGACTACTGCACCATTCTCCTGACCAGCCCCACTGGGCTTGCAAACTGGGAAACCCTACCCTGGTGTTAGGCCAGCCAGAGGGAAGATCTGTCTACAGCAACTAAAAACGCAAAGCACAGAGGCTTATATCTGTGTGCTCGGCCCACTGGTTCAGGCAGTGGAGACAGGCATAGCGGCCAGGAACCAGGAAACAGCTCTTTCCTCCCTGAGGCACCAATACCACTCCCCTGCAATCCCCAACATTGCTTCAGGGGCTGAGAAGCTCCAGAGAATAGAGCTTCTGGGCACTAGAGAGCGCGACACACAAATATGAAACGCCAAAGGAACCTGGTCCAGAGTAAAATTATGAATACAACTCCTGAGAAAGATTTAAATGATATTGACCTCATGACTCTCCCTGAAAGGGAGTTCAAAATAAAAATCATTAACATGCTCATGGAGGTATGAAAAGATATTCAAAAACTCAGGAATGAATTACTCTGAGAGATCCAATCATTGAAGAGCACAATGGACGGTATTAAAAGCAGATTGGATACGGTAGAGAAGTCAATAACTGAAATAGAAACTAGAGAAGAGGAATACAGAGAAACTGAGGCACAGAGAGAAAAAAGTATCTCTAAGAATGAAAGAATATTGAGAGAACTGTGTGACCAATCCAAACGGAACAAGATTCACATTACAGGGGTACCAGAAGAAGAAGAGAGAGAAAAAGGGATAGAAAGTGTCTTTGAGGAGGTGATTGCTGATAACTTCCCCAATCTGGGGAAGGAGATAGTCTCTCAGGCCATAGAGATGCAGATCTCCCAACACAAGGGACCCAAAGAAGACAACACCAAGACATATAGCAATTAAAATGGCAAAGATCAAGGATAAAGACAGACTATTAAAAGTAGCCAGAGAGAGAAATAAGACCACATATAAGGGAAGACCCATCAGGCTGTCATCTGACTTCTCAGCAGAAACCTTACAGGCCAGAAGGGAGTGGAATGATGTATTTAATGCAATGAAGCAGAAGGCCTTGAACCAAGATTACTTTATCCAGCAAGATTATCATTTAAATTTGAAGGAGGGATTAAACAATTCCCAGATAAGCCAAAGTTGAGAGAATTTACCTCCCACAAACCATCTCTACAGTGTATTTTGGGCGGACTGCTATAGATGGGAATGTTCCTACGGTTTAATAGCTGTCACCAGAGGTAATAAAACAACAGGAAAGAAAGTAGAACAGCTAATAACTAAGATAATGCAAAATTAAATTAACTATCCCCAAATTCAATCAAGTGATAGGCAAACAGTACAGAATATGATACCTAATGTATAAAGAATGGAGGAGGAAGAAAAAGGAGGAGAAAAAAAAAAGAACCTTTAGATTGTGTTTGTAATAGCATATTAAGTGAGTTGTTAGACTCTTAGATAGTAAGGAAGTTAACCTTGAATCTTTGGTAACCATGAATCGGAAGCCTGCAATGCCAATAAGTACATACCTATTCATAATCACCCTAAATGTAAATGGACTGAATGCACCAGTCAAAAGACATAGAGTCACTGAATGGATAAAAAAAAAAGAGCCATCTATATGCTGCCTTCAAGAGACTCACTTTAAACCCAAAGACATACACAGCCTAAAAGTGAAAGGATGGAGAAAGACATTTCATGCAACTAATAGGGAGAAAAAAAGCAGGAGTAGCAGTACTTATATCAGACAAAATAGACTTCAAAACAAAGAAAGGCACAAGAGACAAAGAAGGACATTACATAATGATAAAAGGGTCAATCCAACAAGAAGATATAACCATTATAAATATCTATGCACCCAACACAGGAGCACCTACATATGTGAAACAAATACTGACAGAATTAAAGGGGGAAATAGAATGCAATGTATTGATTCTAGGAGACTTCAACACACCACTCACTCTGAAGGACAGATCAACCAGACAGAAAATAAGTAGAGACAGAGGCACTGAACAACACATTAGAAAAGATGGACCTAACAGATATCTACAGAACTCTGCACCCAAAAGCAGCAGAATACACATTCTTCTCAAGTGCCACCTGGAACATTTTCAAGAATAGATCATATACTAGGCCACAAAAAGAGCCTCGGTAAATTCAAAAAGATTGAAATTGTAGCAACCAGCTTCTCAGACCACAAAAGAATGAAACTAGAAATGAATTACGCAAAGAAAATGAAAAATCCCACAAACACATGGAGGCTTAATAACATGCTCCTAAATAATCAATGGATCAATGACCAAATAAAAACAGAGATCAAGCAATATATGGAGACAAATGACAACAATAATTCAACACCGCAAAATCTGTGGGACGCAGCGAAGGCCGTGCTAAGAGGAAAGTATATTGTAACATAGGCCTACATCAGGTAAGAAGAACATTCCCATATGAGCAGTCTAAACTCACAATTAATGAAACTAGAAAAAGAAGAACAAATGAGACCCAAAGTCAGTAGAAGGATGGACATAATAAAGATTAGAGCAGAAATAAATTATATCAAGAAGAATAAAACAATAGAAAGGATCAAGGAAAGCAAGAGCTGGTTCTTTGAGAAAATAAACAAAATAGATAAACCCCTAGCCAGACTTATCAAGAAAAAAAGAGAGCCTACTCACATAAACAGAATCAGAAATGAGAAAGGAAAAATCACTATGGACAGCACAGAAATACAAAGAACTATTAGAGAATACTATGAAAAATTATATGCTAAGAAACTAGATAACCTAGAAGAAATGGACAACTTTCTAGAAAAATACAACCTTCCAAGGCAGACCCAGAAAGAAACAGAAAATCTCAACAGACCAATTACCAGCAATGAAATTGAACTGGTAATCAAAAACCTACCTAAGAACAAAACGCCTGGACCAGATGGCTTCACCATTGAATTTTATCAAACATTTAGTGAAGACCTAATACCCATCCTCCTTAAAGTTTTCGAAGGAGTAGAAGAGGGAATACTTCCAAACTCATTCTATGAGGTCAGCATCACTCTAATACAAAAACAGGGCAAAGACACCACAAAAAAGGAAAACTACAGACCAATATCCGTGATGAACATAGACGCAAAAATACTCAACAAAATATTAGCAAACGGAATTCAAAAAAACATCAAAAGGATCATCCATCATGATCAAGTAGGATTTATTCCAGGGATGCAAGGATGGTTCAACATTCGACAATCCATCAACATCATCCACCACATCAACAAAAAGAAGGATAAAAACCAAATGATCATCTCCATAGGTGCTGAAAAAACATTTGACAAAATTCAACATCCATTCATGATAAAAACTCTCAACAAAATAGGTATAGAAGGCAAGTACCTCAACATAATAAAGGCCATATATGACAAACCCACAGCCAACATTATACTTAACAACGAGAAGCTGAAAGCTTTTCCTTTAAGATTGGGAACAAGACAAGGATGCCCATTCTCCCCACTTCTATTCAACATAGTACTGGAGGTCCTAGCCACGACAATCAGACAACACAAAGAAATAAAAGGCATCCAGATTGGCAAGGAAGAAGTTAAACTGACCCTATTTGCAGATGACATATTGTACCTAAAAAACCCTAAAGAATCTACTCCCAAACTACTAGATCTAATATCTGAATTCAGCAAAGTTGCAGGATACAAAATTAATGTGCAGAAATCTCTGGCATTCCTATACACTAACAATGACCTAGCAGAGAGAGAAATCAGGAAAACAATAACATTCAAAGTTGCATCAGAAAGAATAAAATACCTAGGAGTAAACCTAACCAAGGAAGTGAAAGACCTATACTCTGAAAACTACAAGACACTCATGAGAGAAATTAAAGAAGATACCAATAAATGGAAACACATCCCATGCTCATGGATAGGAAGAATTAATATTGTCAAAATGGCCATCCTGCCTAAAGCAATCTACAGATTCAATGCAATTCCTATCAAAATACCAACAGCATTTTTCAACAAACTAGAGAAAATCATTCTAAAATTCATATGGAACCACAAAAGACCCCGAATAGCCAAAGCAACCCTGAGAAGGAAGAATAAAGCTGGGGGGATTATGCTGCTCCCCAACTTCATGCTTTACTACAAAGCCACAGTACTCAAGACAATTTGGTACTGGCACAAGAACAGACCCATAGACCAATGGAACAGACTAGAGAGCCCTGATATAAACCCAACCATACATGGTCAATTAATATATGATAAAGGAGCCATGGACATACAATGGGAAAATGACAGCCTCTTCAACAGCTGGTGTTGGCAAAAATGGACAGTTACATGCAAGAGAATGAAACTGAATTATTGTTTCACCCCATACACAAAAGTAAACTCAAAATGGATCAAGGACCTGAATGTAAGTCATGAAAGCATAAAACTCTTAGAGGACAACATAGGCAAAAATCTCCTTAATATAAGCATGAGTGACTTCTTCCTGAACGCATATCCTCGAGCAAGGGAAAGAAAAGCAAAAATGAACTTATGGGACTACATCAAATTAAAAAGTTTCTGTACAGCAAAGGACACTATCAACAGAACAAAAAGGCATCCTACAGTATGGGAGAATACATTTGTAAATGACGTATTTCACAAGGGGTTAACATCCAAAATATATAAAGAACTTACACGCCTCTACACCCAAAAAGCAAATAACCCAATTAAAAAATGGGCAGAGGATATGAAGAGACAGTTCTCCAAAGAAATTCAGATGGCCAACAGGCACATGAAAAGATGCTCCACATCACTAATCATCAGGGAAGTGCAAATTAAAACCACAGTGAGATATCACCTCACACCAGTAAGGATGGCCACCGTCCAAAAGACTAAGTACAACAAATGCTGGTGAGGATGCGGAGAAAGGGGAACCCTCCTACACTGCTGGTGGGAATGTAAGCTAGTTCAACCATTGTGGAAAGCAATATGGAGGTTCCTCAGAAAACTAAAAATGCAAATACCATTTGACCCTGGAATCCCACTCCTTGGAATTTACCCAAAGAATACAACTTCTCAGATTCAAAAAGACATATGCACCCCTATATTTATTGCCGCACTTTTTACAATAGCCAAGATATGGAAGCAACCTAAGTGTCCATCAGTAGATGAATGGATAAAGAAGAGGTGGTACATATACACAATGGGATACTATTCAGCCATAAGAAGGAAACAAATCCTGCCATTTGCAAGAACATGAATGGAGCTAGAGGGTATCATGCTCAGTGAAATAAGCCAGGTGGAGAAAGACAAGTGCCAAATGATTTCCCTCATTTGTGGAGTATAACAACAAAGCAAAACTGAAGGAATGAAATAGGAGCAGACTCAGAGACTCCAAGAACAAACTAGTGGTTACCAAAGGGGAGGGGTGTGGGGGGAGGGTGGGAGAAGGGGATTGTGGGGTATTATGTTTAGTACACATGATGTGGGGGATCACGGGGAAAACAGAGTAGCAAAAACAGTAAATCTGTGTCATCTTACTGCACTGATGGATAGTGACTGCATTGGGGTATGAGTGGGGAGTTGATAATATGGGTGAATGTAGTAACCACATTTTTTTTTCATGTGAAACCTTCATAAGAGTGTATATCAATGATACCTTAATAAAAAAAAATAAAACAGAGGCAGTAAGTGCTTTGACATCAGTCTTAGGAATTCTTCTTTTGGACCAGTCTCCTCAGACAGGAGCAAGAAAAGCTTAAATAAACACGTGGGATTATATCAAATGAAAAAGCTTTTGCACAGTGAAGGATACATCAATAAAAATGAAAAGGCAACCAACTGAATGGGAGGAAAATTGCAATCCTCCATCCAAGAAGGGGTTAATATCCAAACTATATAAAGAACTTATGCAACTTAATTAAAAAAAAAACCCGGTTAAATAACATGTAGAGGACTTGAATAAACACTTTTCCAAAGAAGACATACACGTGGCCAACAGATGCATGAAAAGAGGTTCAACATCACTAATCATCAGGGAAATGCACATCGAAACCACAATGAGATACCACCTCACACCTACCAGCTTGGCTATTATCAAACAGACAAAATAACAAGTGAGGGCCAGGATGTGGAGAAAAGGGAACCCTCTTACACAGTTGGTGGGAATGTAAATTGGTGCAGACACTATGGAAGTTCCTCAAAAAATGAAAAATAGAAAAACCATATGATCCAGCATTCCACTTCTGGGTATTTATCCAAAGAAAGCACCAGTTTTCAAAGAGAGATAGGTGTTCCTATGTTTATTGCAGCATTACTTACAATAGCCAAGATATGGAAGCAACCTAGGTGTTCACTAATAGATGACTGGATAAAGAAGATGTGGTACATACGCACTGGAAGATGACTAAGCCATAAGCAAGTGAAATCAATAGGCATCACACTTACAGAATGACCTCTAGAGTAACACATTGGTTTTTAGGCTTCGAAGTCAAAGTTTCATGATTATTGGCTTCTCTAGGCCCCACCAACTTGAAGATGTTTTAAATATATCTGCACCCCATTTGAACTTCAAGTTCCCGCAGGTGTGGCAGGGCACAGAGCAAATGTCAACAGCAGTTTTCTCTGGGCTGTCACATTTTGATGGACTAATGAGATCTTCAGCCATTTCCTAACTTTTGGAACTTTTGGAACTCCCCTATGTTGTGCAGGTATACTTCTTTAATAATAATAATAATCGCCAGATTCATCTTCAAAGCTATTGACACTGAAAGTTTGGGAGGGAAAGGGACAAGGACAGGGGACAGGGAGGCAGAAAGTGAGAGCAGAGAGCATATCTGTTCGTGTTCTTCCACATAGCTTTCTACCTGTATAGGGACCATGACTGGCAGCCAAAGCAGAAAGAGAGAGGTCCTGTGAAACTCTGCCCGCCGCTCCTGCTCTCCCACCTCCCCACATGATGCCTGTTTTAAGATGCCATGTGCGTGGGACAGTCAGGAAAACAGGTGATGAGCCCTCATGCTAGAATGCTCTGCAGACATGCAGTTCCATGGAGAGCATTCTCTTTCCACAGTGGCATGGACGGGAGCCCAGCTGCACTGTCTGAATTCTGTCTGCAGCTGTAATTCTCCAGAGGGTTTTCACTGGCCTTTGTCTCACCGCTACGCGGTGGTGCCCGGACCCATCGAGCAGCATTCTCATTTTACAGGCAGGAAACTGCTCATCTGATAAGGGGATTAACAAGAGGAAGACTATCCAATATGTCAAAGCATCCTACCCATTTTCAGAGTTTTTTCATGTAAATTACCCTTATTTGGGACTCATGACTCTTTCTTGGAATTGGAAAGAACAGATATTGCCTTTATGAATGAGGAAATTAAATTGTACAGATGATTGACTACTTGGCCAGACTTACAAGCCCTGTCACTTAAGTGGTGTTGGGGCCTCCATTTTCCCTCACCATTCACCCAAGAATATGCCCATCATATCACAAATATTAAGATTTTTATATCATCACTGTATTAATAAAATAGAAGTCTTTTGAGGTATGTGATAGCCCCAAGGACTCTTAATAATGGATATTTAAAGACTGAATTTATTACAAAGAATAATGTATGTACTTTTTTATTATCTAAGGGAGTTAGCAGTTAGCTAAAATTTCAGTGTATCTCTGCAACTACTTAAATAATGGCTGAATTCCACTACACTTATGAAATCTGTTATCAAAACTAATAAGGTACATGATATTGATGAAGATAAAGAATAGCTAGCATTTATTAAGTGCCTACTATATATCAACTGCCCTGTTGCATCACTGCCAAGATCATTACTGTTACAGAAAACTGCATTTCAACAAGCTTACATAAGTTTCCCAGCATTTCAGGGCTGGCCAGGTAAACTCTTAACAATCACAATATTGCTTACATACACTTGGGAGAAATAACTAGAAATGTTAGAGACGGAGGGTTGACAGAAGGAAGAGAATCCAGACAAATTCAAAATCCTCACTGACTTACCCTCGAGTAGTTAAAGGAGAGAAAGGAATCAGCATGCCTTGGAAAAACTTGCCAATACTGCTCGAGTAGTTCCTGTGCCAGGCACTGATCTGAGCACGTCACATGGGAATTAACTTCATTCATCCTCACAACCACCCTAGGATGTAGGTAATCCCTTTGCTGTCCTCCTTTTACAGGTGTGGAAACTGAGGCCCAGAGATAATAGTGCAGGCAGGATTAGAATCCAGAGCTGGTGCTTTAAACCTACAACTGCCTGGTGAGTTCTGGCTCACCGACAAGGAACCAGCACTGCAGCGGGCCGTCAGTATACCTGAGCTCATGGTCATGACAACCCTGAGAGGGGTACTGTCCCATGCTGTGACTGCACCAGGGCTCCGAGTTGTCCAAAGCCCCCAGTCACCCACTAAGTGGTGGCAAGCTTGTTGCCCTGCACCAGATCTGTGTCAGGAAGTTTGTCGCAGGTGGACAAGGAACTCGGGCCCTTGAATAGCTCTTATCATTGAAGTCTCTCCGCTTCGGTTTCTGCTGGATTATCAGGGTTTCTGGCATCTCGTTATGGAAAATCGATTCCCCTCTTCACACATCCTCCAGGGTCTGGTCTTTAGCTTCTTGTCACTGCCCAGACATGCATCCCTGAAACTTCAAAGGAACAGATGAGGTGAAGCAGGAAGGGTATTCAGGGGCATCCAAATGGGCTGTTGCTATTGTCCTTTTGCACATACTGCCCTGAGCAGAACTATCCTCTCTGTGCGGCACTTCTCAGAATGCTGGGGTTGGCCCCACGTCCCTGACGCCCTTTGCTGCTTCCTCTTGAAGTGTATTCATGCCTCCATCTAGCGTGGGCCAAGGCAGAGAGAATGGCTGGGAGGGACAACAGGGAATCTGGTCCTGCTAGGTTCTCTCTCTCTAATAAAAGCAGAAGCTCCCCAAAGAAAGAGGGTGAAAGAAGCCACTCAGGATCTCTGAAAAGTAGCAGAGAGAGTGAGAATAAGGGCAGGAGAGGGAAAAATTAAGAACACTGTCAAATATGATGACTAATTAACAAAAAAGAACAAAAAGACATTTTAAATTGGTGAGATTCTTTTTTCATTTTTAAGGCTTTATTTCATTTTATATCTTTTAGCACCTAAGCTAATAATTTAAGAAAAAGAATAATGAAATAGAAGCACAGCTTTCAATTTTTTTTTAGGTGTCAGTGTGTTTTTTGTTTTTTGTTTTATTATGGTATCATTAATATACAATTATGAAGGTTTTCTATGAGCAACATTGTGGTTTCAACATTCAACTATGGTGAGATTTTAAGCGTGAGAACTAATGGAGAGTAACTCTCTTGGTGGAAAAGACTGGAAATAAATAAATGATTGTGGTGGATTTGTTTCAGGTTTTTTAACTTTTTTCTAATTTTGGGGGGGTTGTTTTGGAAGGCCTGCTGTGTAGAGCGTGCTGTCAGCTCACATGGTGGTGTGGCATAATGATAAGCATGCAGCTTTATCTATATTCCCTCCAAACAGGCAAGGAGAGATTTTCTCAGTATTTGAGCCCTGGCCTACTACCATGCAAATGAGCTACATTCATCTCTGAAATCCATCTATTACTGCAAAGTACTGCTTCATCTAGAACAGGGATTTTCTGATGTGTTCTGGGGCATCCTGAAGATTTTCAGGAGTCCTTCAAGGACCAGTGTTGTTGGCTAGTGAGAAGGCATGTGCTGGGGCCCCAGCTCTGTGTGATTGATCTGTTTTCTAAATGGAGATTCTGCTCAGAATTATATCACAAGGGGAACTGCAAAGGGTTGAGGATTTTGTGAATTTTAAGGGGTATTTTCAAGTTTCAGGCTTGGAAATTGCCTGCTCCGTGTGACTAGGAACTGCCACTACCCTACCTCAAGAAATAATTAGAAGCAATTAGAAACTGATCATCTGTGGGAGGGGAGGGGAGGGGAGGAGGAGGGGGAGGCCCCTGGGAGGGCTCTGGAAGTGACCTGAGCTCCCAGTGCACGGCTGGCTGCACCCTTCTCTCCTTTGAAGATTTATAGTCTGGTCTGTAATGTATGTTTTTATGTCATTTACATTTGTATACATATAATACATTTTATTATATGTATATAGTTGAGGTCATATTATTTAAATTGATTTTTGAACTTACCAATATATTGCAAACTTTTACCCACATTATAAACTCCTAAACATAAATTTTAGTGGATGTACCATATTCCATCATAGGTACTTAATCATTCTCCCACTGGAAATTTCGTTTGACTTTTTTTTTAACTATCATAAATAATATTCTGATTTTTAGATCCTTGTCTAAAAATTTTGACATTTCTCATTATTTCCTCAGGATAAGTTCCTAAAAGTAGAATTCCTGGATCGAAGACAATCACCCCTATAAAGCCCAATATATATTATTTTGTTAGACTTCATTCCAGAAATGCTAAATCAATTTATATAACTACCGTGAATATAACTGTGCAGACCTTCAGCTGACTGTCCTGAATGTATTGCTTAGTTTCATCAGGAAAGAGAAAAAAGACTATCTTTTATTAGAAAATTATCTTTTGGCTACAGTAGCTAAAGTAGAAAAATTTATGCAGGCATGATTAAATTGTATGAAGAAAAATTTGTTTCTTCTGAAAATGAGAGTGAGAAAAATGTACCAGCAAAGAAATGAGACCGAAAGATAGTAGGTGGAGCACAGTTACTTGTTAAGACTTTTTCATGTCCTAAAAAACTGAGAAGTTTGCTCTCTGAGCCCCTACTCTACAGTGAGAGCGTATTTTAGGCCCCCCATGTACAGTGCAGCAGGACTTTTCAAAGTGCTGAGTTAGAATGTAGCGTTTGGATCCTGAGTTTCAAAATGCGTTTGGTTAGAGGTGGGAGCATGACAGCTCTCGTTCTGGGGCACTTTTTTTTCTCATCAACTTCTGTTAATTGGACGCCTCCGTTGAAATCATGGCTTTGCCTCTTTGTGGATTTCCTCAGGTTGGTTATTGCCTCTCAAGCCTTGCTTCCTTCTCCATAAACCAAGAACATGTTAGTGTCCAGAGGATGGAGACAATACCGTGAGGAGCTCCTTGCTTTGTCCGGGGCTGTGCTGTCCAACACGGCAGCCTACGTGGCTACTGAGCACAAGAGATGTGGCTGGTCCAAATGGAGATGTGCTGTACGTGTGCAAATACACACCAGTTTCAAAGACTTAGCATCAAAAAACAATCTGTTTTATTAATTTTCATATTGTTACATAATGGAATGATACTATTTTGGATATCTTGGCTTCAAAGACAGCACATTATTAAAAATTTTAATATTATTTTTCAGTTGCTTTTTCCTTTTTTGAATGTGGCTTAGATTGTATTTTATTGGACAGCACTGCTCTTGAGCCTGATAAAGGCTCAGTAGATATTTAAAAGAAATCCAGGCGGTGGTTTCCCCTTTGTGGAGTTGCCCAGTTGTTTTATCTCCTGTGGGTATTTGATTCTAAGGACTCTGGAAGGTCTGGATGGTTTAGAAAAGGCTGGAGAGGGATGATGCATAATATATCATTGTTTGTTAGGGGAGTGAGTGGAGAGTTTAAAAATAGCATCCCCCCCACCCCCACCCCACCCCATGCTGATCCCTTCTGAGTTATTTCTGTTGGCCGCATTAGCGACCTGACATCTGATTCATTCAGTGGGCCCTGCCTCGGCCCTTTAAAACAGAATGGACAGTTAGTGAAAGGTCAGAGCCACTATGGCTGGTGGTAGCTACCCCAGGCCGTGACAGGCAGAGGAGACAGAGGGATTGGAAGAACCAGTATGGCAAAATGCTTGGTCAAGATCCAGACTCGGAGGGGCCTCCGGTTGCACATGGTGAACCACTGCAACAGCAATGTGTTTGTCCGTTTGCTGAGCCACGGCTCCAAGATCACAGCTAGAAACATGGGTACGTGCCCGGCGCTGGGTCTGGACTGTCATTCTGCTCTTGGAGGAGGGCACGGGCTTCCAGCTTCCTGCTGGCTGCTGGCAGCTGGGAGAGAAGCCAAGGGTGAACCTCATGTCAGAGGTCTGTGATAAGGATGGGAAGGAGGGAGGGAGGGAGAACAGCAAGAGACAGACAGGAAGCAACAGGCAAGCAAGTATGAAGGGGAAATGGAAGGGCCGGTAATGGGGTTCATGGCTCTCTTGTTAAGTGAAAATGGTATGAAGTCATAAAGGTTAATCAATTACACTTGAGTCAGCCCCGGGTCAGGAGGTGGCAGCGGTGTTGTGTCTAATCTGGATTGCTCAAGAATGACAGGTTATGGAGATGGCAGATTGAATCAAAATGTGCTCCCCACTCCCTTCACTGTTTAAAGGATAAAATATTCAAGTGTACTTGCCTGGATGCCGCAAAACTCCCCTTTACTTCAAGGAGAGCTTTACTGAAATACAGTGTCAGTTAAAGAACTGGGATCTACTGATTATTCTGCCAATTTCCTTTTCATTGGAAATATCATATTGTGTGTCTTATTTTGTAGTCCTTGGGGGGAAATAGGACTTGAAATAGAAATTTAAAACCTCAGAGCTGACAGCAGGGAAGAAGCTGCTATTCTGTATGTCTACTGGTTTTCACCAATTGATTAAAAGAAATCCTGGGAAATGTTTGGAATTGGCCATATCTCATGCACATGTGTGGAAATGACTTCTGAGTGCATTGAGATGAAATTAATCATATTTATATAACTACATAGATAAAAGATGATATGTTCTTGTTGTAAAAGACTTTCAAGAATACAATTACATAGAATGTTTTCTTTGACCTTAATAATTCTAATAGTCGATCTATGCACATGTGGGGGATATAGGGTTGGTTTGTTTTTTCCATGAATGGGGTTGTTCTTCATTATTTCACAATTCATTTTTTCATTTGTCATGACTTGAAGGACTTTCTGTATCAATATGTATTAATCTATATCATTTTAGAAAATGGCTGAATAATAGGCAGCGTAGACATACCATTATTTAATCAACAAATTACTGTTGGAAATGGAAATTTCCTATTAACTGGCTGCAACGGTGCATACACAAGCATTGCTCTGTGATAGATTCTTATGAGAGTAATTGTTTGGTTGAAGTATATATACATTTTAAATTTTGATGGAAGTGGACAAATTGTCCTCTGAAAGACTAACAATTAGGTAAGTATGAGAATATCTACCGCTTCACATAGTAACTAACCCTCCCGTGGCCAATTTCTTTTGCAAACAGTTTGGAAGGAAAATGAGATTTTATTGGCTGAGTTTGCACGCCCTTTTTACTAGTGAGGGTGCACATTTTTTCAAATGCTAATTGCCCATTTGCATTTCTCCTGGGACTGCTTGTTTACTTTGCACATTGCTGTTTCTTTGCCCTTTCCTTATAGATCCTAGGCATTCTTTTATCATCTGTGTATAATCCTTTGCCTTTTACAAATACTATCCTTCTCTCCTATTTTGTTGGCCTTCAACTTGTTTTAAGGTTACCCTTGTGGTGCAGGCACTGCTCATATGCACAGGTAACTTCCACGTGCGCAGACTACTTAATTTTTCCATGGTGTAAGTTGCTTTAAATGTCAGTTTTTCCTCATTCCAAGATTATAAAAGTGTGTCCTGTGTTTTCTTCTTCCTAATTAATGCATTAGCTTGAACTCTGTGAAATTGCTGATACTCAACTGCTTTCGATCTGTAAAAATAGTGACTTCAAAACAACTGTTTTTTTTAACCTGTTAATAACCTCTGAAATTTTTATGCATGTGTATCATGAATTGGTTAGCAGTTTTTCTCAAAGTTATTTATCATATGTTTTTAAGTGTACATTTTAGAATTCCTACGCCATTAGTTGTAGTTGTTTTGATATCAGGTAGGCCAGGTGCCCCCTCATCGATCTTTTTTTTTAATCCAAAATTTGATTATTCTTGTACATTTTCTCCATGTGTCATTTTTGAAAATGCACCAAGATTTATATTGGCATTACAGTGAATTTTAGTTTAACTGGAGGAGATCTGGATCTTCAAAATATTTTCTCTGATTTAGGAACATTGTTAGGTTTCTTCATTTTCCCAGATTTCCTTCTGTTTTAATATTGTCCTCATGCAAGTGTTGCATATTTCTTATTTCATATACCTGTTCCTGGATATCATATAGCTATTCTAATTTGTGTATTTAGCTATTGTGAATGGGATTTACCATTATCATATTTTTATATTGTCTTCGTTTATGTGCAGTAAGCCATCTGCTTGCCTATGTTGCTCTTACATTTGAACATCTTACTGAATTCTGTTAATTCCCCTAGCTTCTTATTAGAATCTTTTGCCTTTCTTGTAGATAACAGTATCACCTGGAAAGAGAGTTTTGTTCCTTCTTTCGAGTATTTACACTTCTGATTTTCTGTCTGTATTGAGGGCCAGAATAACACTGGAGTGTAGTAAGGAGTTTTTGTCATGTTCAGACTTTGGTGTGATGACTGATTGTGATGACAGAGAGCCCTGAGATGGTATGACAGCTGCACCAGGGAGGAGGCCATTAGCAGCAAGTAAAAGAAAGCTCTTAACAACACTGGTTTAAATGAGGTGATTTATTATCCAAGACAACAGGTTCAGAGTCAGGGAGGATTCCAGGATTGAGAACCCAGGTTCATTTCATCTCTCTGCACTGCTCCTCTCAGGTGGCCGGGACTCCCCTCTCACCATTTGCTGTCAGCATCACAGGACGGCTGCCGGAATTCCTGGTATTCTTTCAGATAGATCGAGAGAGTCTATGTCTTTCCAGGATGATGTTCTTTGAGGCAAGGAGCCTTTCTCGGACATCAACTACCCTCCCCGCCGGCTACCCTTCCCTTCAGTTTCCATTTCAGGATTGGCTCACATGCCCATTTCCAAACCAGACACCATCAAGAGACTGGAATTACCATGACTGGCTTAGACTAGCCATTTGGGAGGGAAATGGATAACCATGGAAACTGGCAAGATAAGAAGCATCTATATCAGACTGGGAAGGGGGACAGTAGAATCTTCCCAGAGGTGACACATGGGGCCTTAAAGAATGAGTAGGCGCCGTCTATGTGGAGAAGGGCATTCCAGGAAAAGGCAGCAGTCTGTGCAAAGGCACACAGGCATGGCATAGCATGGCACATTTACTAAATTCACGGGAGTGGTGGAAATGTGTGGGAGTAGCTGGAGAGTTTAATTTCTATCCTGAAGGGCATGAAAAGCCTTTTAAGGGGATTCATATGACTAAGTAGGCATTTTAGAATGATTGTTCTGGTATAATTCTGAAGGAGCCAGACTAAGGCCAAGGAAACCAGTGAAGGGGCCACTGCTCTCCTACAGTTGAGAAGTGGTAAGAATGAAAGAATAGGCAGGGACAGCTCTGAAAGCGAAGGTGGTGGCAGAGTTTGTGGAAGCTGGTGGCAGATTAGATGTGAGCAGTGAGTGAGATGTCTTGGCCACCCCTCAGATTGCTGGTATGGGAGACTGGGTAACATTCAATAACGTTACTATTAGCATATTAAAATGCTTGACAGGCCCTGAAGAGAAGAAACCAGTGTTGCTTTAACTCAACACCTCCCAAAATTATTTGACCAGAGAACTTAGAACACAACTTAGTTTGGAAACACATATTACTGAATCTCTGACCCATCTCAACTCAAAACCTTCCAGTGAGCTCCAGGTTCACCATGCAACTGTGTGCAGGCACTTCCACCTCAGTATGTCCAAAACCAGACACTGCCCCACACCAGCCCTTCCCTCCACCACTTACTGTACACGTTGTGGAAGGATTTCCCCCCACCTAGTTAATTAATATATCCTTCACCCCACATGTTTATCTTTGTGTGTGTGTGAGAGCATTTCCGTTCTATTCTCTTAGCAAATTTCAATTGTATAATAATGTTATCTACTATAATGACATGTCTTACATTAGATCCTCAGGACTTATTCATCAGCAGTTTGTACCCTTTTACCAACCTCTCCCTATTTTCCCCAGCCCCCAGCCACAAGTGCTTCTCTAATTTGTTTCTCTGAGCTTGACTTTTTTTTTTTTTTTAAGATTTCACATGTAAGCGATCCCATGCAGTATTTATCTTTCTCTTTTGGCTTATTTCACTTGCATAATGCCCTCAAGGCCCACCCTTGTCACAAAGAGCAGGATTTTCTTCTTTCTCAAGGCCGAGTTAATATTCCATTGTGTGTGTATTTCCCACGTCTTTCTCCATTCATCCATTGATGGACACTTAGGTTGTGTATAACAGCCGTTGATGACTATTGTGAATAATGCTGCCATGAATGTGGGTGTGCAGACAGCTCTTTGATACCCTGTTTTCATTTCCTTCGGATATATGCTCAGAAGGGGGGATTGCTGGATCACATGGTACTTCTATGTTTAATATTACTGAGCCTCCACACTGTTTCCATAGTGGCTGCACCAATTTACATTCCCACCAATACTGCATGAGGGGTCCCTTCTCCACATCCTAGCCCACACTTTTTATCACTTGTCTGTGATGAGAACCATAACTTCGTGATGAGAGCCTGTACTTGAAACTGGCTGGTCATGTCCAAAAGGGTGATAGTGCACACAGTTTCCCAAACTAGTCTGATCATAGAAAACTCTTCATGGAACAACTGGCAGCATCTTCAAGGACGCTTGTGACCGGCAGGGCTGTGTTGAGCAAGGCTGCAGTAGCATATTGGAGCCATTGGGTCGCCATTGGAGATCTTGGTGAGGGTCATTCTGTGGGCTAGAATGGGCAGCTGACCACTGTGGGGTGAGGACACGGATTGACTGGATCATCCTCTTAGATTCTAGATATTCAAGTTGTCCAAAATGATGGTAAGACTAAGGATGTCCGATTACTCAACTACTCTCAGAGGCATGACCATGACTCTTAGATGATGACCACAAGGAGAAGTGAATTTGGGTACCTGGCTGGGGAAAAACATGAAGATTTGCTCTGTGTGTGTGTGTGTGTGTGTGTGTGTGTGTAAGTTTCCACTTGTCTATACTTTTCCTGAGTCACAGGAATGACTCTTCATGGTTTTAAATAGAATGAACTGGCAGTCACCCAAGGATAGTCAGAGGCGTCAGGTACATTTCCAATAAGAGATATTTTGCAATGTCCATGCGTGAAAGTGAAAACCCTCATCTGAGAAAGTAAATGTCACCCTCAGGATCTTTGCTTTAAACCTGTGGGACTATGAGCTTTATCTGAAGGATTAAACTTTACACCCAACAAAGGGAAGATAAAGGAGTCACATAGGAGGCTAATGACACACTGTTTCGCTACATTTAGAGGGCTGCATGCTGGTTGTGTGGGTAGAAGACATCTTGGGGACTGATAGCACATGCAGAATATAGTAAATTTTAGAGTTTATTTCTAACCCAAACTGTTAGTCCTCACAATAGCAAGTGATTTTTTTCTTTTTTGGGGGGGAGAGGGGCTTCTATCCTGGCTTTGACATAATTGCAGTAAATCTGACATGTAATCAGATGACCATAAAATCTACTAGGCAAACCTTTCAAGAGTGAAAGGGAAACTTTAATAATGCTAATAGGACATGCAGTCGGACTGGCCCTGGGCAGATGGGGCTAAACAGTCACCATACAGATAATAACACTGTGGTTTCAGCAAATGAACTGGGGCTAATAACACAGAAGACCCTTCCTCCTCAGTTAATAAGCAAGGGTCTCTCTGGGCCTCTTAAATCCCTTTCTCTTCAGGCAACATGGTGATTGGGACAAGCTTCAGAGGCAGGCTTAGGTACAAACCCCTGCTACACTGATCAACGAAAGTAGATCAATCAGAAGTTAGCCTACCTCGAGAAGCTGGTTCCAGCCAATAGGCACCAAATATGTGACCTCCTAGGGGTCTGACGACTTTGTGTGCTTGAGCAATGGTTGTCAGCCCTCTCAGATCCAGTGTCCCCATTTAATGACAAAAATCTTGTAATGTTGTACCATCCTGAGATGAAAGAGAAAGCAGTCTAGTTACACATCACTTTGTAAGACAAATTAATGCTCTAACCGTAATGTCAGGAGAAATTAGAAGAAAGTAATTTATACTAAATTAGTAAGACTTTCCTTAATTAAGCATGACTCGCTAGGAGGCAGAATGAAGGAATGGGATGCTGGTACCTATGTGATGGGGGATGTGAGAGTCAAGGGCACCACTCAACAGATGCAGGAACGAGGGCTACTATGTAGGCATCTTGGACCCCTGAGGCATTCTGTATGGCAGTGATGTGACATTCTAAACACGCAAGCAACCTTGGCAAAAAAATTCCTTCAAGTGGTTGTATGCCTAAAAAATTCAAAATATGTTAAAATACCCAACTGCTTTAGGTTTAAATGTAAAACAGGTAGGTTCTAGATTCAGATTACTCTAAATAGGTTTTTTGCCTACATGGATAATGTTTGATAGGACATCTGAAAATTATGTAAAATGTGGGAAGCAAAATGACTCTTCATTTCGTGGGGCCATCCTACACATTTGAGGATGTCTGGTATCCCAGACCCTACCCATTAAGAGACACCTGCTCCCCCAGTTATTGTGACCTCCAAAAAAGCCTCTACTGTTTTCTAAAATATCCTCCTCCCTGCCAGATTGTGGTACCATTTTTGTATCCCTGCTCTGCAGACTAAAGGGGCATTCCATATTTGGGTATGAGCACAAGGTGACTTGGGGTGCCTCAGAGGAAACCAGGATGGTGGTTCCCAATGGTGCCATTCAACAAAGCCTCTAGCGTGGAGAAAGGCCTGATGTTCAAAGGGGTGGGGGTGGGGGTGCTACTGGCCATGACAAGTGGAACGAGGAGCAGGGCTGGAGGGGAATCTCTGGCAACGAGCCAGTTCAGTTTCAGCCAATGACAGCCACAAGAATGGCAGATTCCAAATAGAAAAAGCATTGCCAAGTGGGTTTAGAGTTTCCCCAAGGAATCCACATTCCAGATTCTGCTAACAAGGTTAGGGTAGATTTATATTGTTACCTCCATATTGTCCTTAAAGTACTTGCTCACATTTTTTGCTTCTCTCCACTTTTGAGCCATTTCACAAACTCATGAGATAGAGGTATTAACTTCATTCAAGACATTTGTTCTTGTGACAGTCAACTTTCAATTGCTTCATTCATAAAGACTGTTGCACACAAACTAGATAAGGGCCATTAGCCAGGCTCTTTAGCTGTTTTGCACACACACAAGCTGCTGGTATTCACAGCTATAGTATTTGGATTCTGTCACAGCTGTGCTCAGAGTTAAGAGAGGGGCTGATTTCTGAATGTAAATGTGAGCAATGATTTCTCCACTTTGACTGGCACTAGTTTTGCTGTGTACTAAAAAAAGACTCTATAGTTTGCCTTCAGCAGTAAGATGGAGAACATTTTCAGTAAGTATCTATTGGCAGCCTGCTAAGTAGGTTGTTTTGTGGTACACGGCATATCTTTAGGGGAGGGCCATCACATTTGGATCATGTGAATGGTGTCACCTGGAGTGGGCAGCGGGCATCTTTTCCACTAATGTCCTTTGATTCTTGCTGTTCCGGTTCATGTTTTTCTTCAAATTGGATAATGCCAATAATGGTATAAAAACATAATTATATTTCTATACATAGTTATATTACTATTACTAGTGATTGCCCCTTTTTGCTTTCTATGTGTCAACTTTGCAGCTATTTGTCATTTTAATTGGGCCATATAATTATATAAATTTGAAAGCTATTTCCTTTTCCTAAATCACTGTCATTTCACTTTTTAAAAAATGTTTTTAGCCCTTAAGCTTTGTGAATATATTCAGGAGGCATGTATAGAGGAAATAAATTTAATGAAGCAGTGTAGATAATCTTACTAATTTCGTGCTTTTGGTCTCTTTGGACATCTTACTAAAATTCACCAGTAAAATATGTAGAAAATTTTAAACATCTAGCATATAAAGAAAATATGGACAACCAACTATAAAATAGTTCTCTTTGGACTCTATTCTAGTGGACTTGTTAGAAAACTAATCTCTGTGTTGATAAAATGACAATGCTTAATAGGTCAAGTGTAAATCCTGCTTAATAATAGATTGAATTATCTTAGTGAACTCTAGTAAGATAGTAACATCACATTTCTATAGGGTTTTTGCTATAGACAGCACTTATGCATCCATAATTTCACTTACCCTCACTCAGCCTTAGGAGTTGGGTGTTACTCCTATGTTGTAGTTAGGCAAACTGAGCTCCAGAGTTACCGGACAACTAAAGTCTCATCATGTAAGTAGCCGAGATGGGGTTTAAACCCAATTTTTTCCAAACTTTGCTCTCCTTTCTGCTCTATACCAGCGGCCTGACAGTTTGAGCACAGAGATAAGGGAAAAGCAATATGAAACTCCAGCATATTGACACTAGTGGTTAGAAAAACTATGAAAGGGAAGAAAGCATTTATTTCCTTGCCTACTTCCTCCTTTCCAGAAAAATACATGAATACTTCTGTTACTGAGATCAAAGTGCTGGAACACTGGGTGGCTTGGAAGCATCAGGAACCTAGCTGACTGTTTTTCATCACAGCAGCATTTACAGACAGCAGCCTGTATGCCTGAAGAGACACACAGGTGCATTTTGGGCAGACCATCCAGATGTTTTTTAAATTTGAACTTCAAAGCTTTCAGGGGCATTCATTATGGCCAAAGAACATGGAAGATCTGTGTGACTAGGGCAAAGAAAACAGCCCAAGGGAATGGTCTGGTCTTTCTAGGGCAGTAAAACCACTCAGATACCTTACTTTTGCTAAAACGAAGGCAACTTTTTCTTAAGGAGACACTTTTCCACTAAAGAGGAAATACTTTTCCCAAAGAGAGTACAGTGACCCTCCCTCTGGGGATATGGAATACCAGATGTGTAAAGATGTAGCATCCCAAAAGTCCTAACTCCGTCATCTTTCCCTACACTGTGGCTGTCCTCTCCCTTCAGGTTTCATGGAGTTCTATATGGAGGAGAAAAATTATGGCTTGCAGTAATTTTTATTTTTATTGAAGTGAAGTTCATACAACATAAAATCAACCATTTTAAAGTGAACAATTCAATAGCATTTCATACATTCATAATGTTTTGCAACTAACACCTCTATTTAGTCCCATTTTCTTCACCCCAAAAGAAAACCTGTACCATTAAGAAGTCACCCCCTAGCCCTCTTTTCCTTCAGCCCCTGGTGACTGCACCAGTGTGCTGTCTCTATGGACTAACCTAGTCTGTGTACTTCATATAAATGGAATGATATGTTCTGTGACCTTTTGTATCTAATTTCTCATGCAGCATGTTTTTGAGATGCTTCCATGTTGTAGTATATATCCATACTTCACTGCCTTTTATGGCTGAATAATATATTGAATGGAAATACCACATTTTATCTATTCATCCACTGATGGACATTAGAGTTGTTTCCACCTTTTGACTATTGGAGCAGTGCTGCTGTGAACATTTGTGTACAAGTATTTGAGTGCCTGTTTTCAGTCCTTTGATGTATACACTTGGAAGTGGCATTGTTGGCTCGTATGTTAACTGTATGTTAGACTTCTTGAGAAATTGCCAAACCTTTTTCTGCAGCAGCTAAAGCATTTTAAATTCCCACCAGCAATATACAGGGGTTCCAGTTTCTCCTCATCCTTACCAATACTAGTTATTTTGAGGTTAAATCCACCCGAGTGGGTGTAAAGTGCTATCTTCCTGAGGTTTTGGCTTGCATTTTCCTAAGCGCTGGTGAAGTCGAGCATCTTTTCATGTGCTTATTGGCCCTTTGTACAGGCATCTTTCATCTAGGCTGCTTGGTGCTATCACACAAGGGCTATCAGGAAATACCTGTTGAATTTTAAGAGATAAAACCAGTAATTCACTCCTGCACATCTCCCCCCCCCCAGTTTTACTGAGATATAATTGACATATATCACTGTATGTTATGTATACAGCATAATGGTTTGACTTAATATATTATGAAAAGATTACCACAATAAGTTTAGTTGAATCCACCATCTCATACAGATACAATAAAAAGAAAAAAAGAAGAAACTTTTTCCTTGTGACAAGAACTTTCAGGATTTACTCTCTTAAAAACTTTCATATACATCACATAGCAATGCTAAATACAGTCATCGTGTTGCACATTATATCCCTGGTACTGGAGTTTGTACCTTTTAATCTCCTTCCTCCAATTCCCCCTCTCCCCACCCCCTCCCTCTGGTAAATACAAATTTGATTTCCTTTTTAAAATTAGATTCCACATTAAGTGAGATCATGTAGCATTTGTCTTTCTCTGACTTATTTCACTTAGCATGCTGCCCTCAGGATCCAGCCATGTTGTTGCTAATGGCAGGGTTTCCTTATTTTTTATGGCTGAATAATATTTCTGTGTGTGTGTGTGTGTACACACCAGTTGTCTTGGCTATTGTAAATAATGCTGCTATGACCATGGGGATGCAGCTCTCTTCTTGTTATGTTAGTGTTTTTGTTTCCTTTGAATGTATTTCTAGAAGTGGAATTGCTGGATCATATGGTAGTTTTATTTTTCATTTTTTTGAGGATCTTCCATCCATTGTGTATCAGTTTACAATCCTGCCAACAGTGCATAAGGTTTCCTTTTCTTCACTTCCTTGCCAGCATTTATTATTTCTTGTCCTTTTGATGATTGCCCTTCTAATAGGCATAAGGTGATACCTCATTATGGTTTTGATTTGCATTTCTCTGATGACCAGTGATGTTGAGTACTGCTTCATGTACCTGTTGGCCATTCATATCTCTTTGGAAAAATGTCTCTTCAGGTTTTTGCCCATTTTTTAATTGGATTATTATTATTTGTTGTTATTGCTATCGAATTGCATGAGTTCTTTATGTATTTTAGATATTAACCCCTTATCAGATACATGGTTTGCAAATACTATTACCATTTTGTATGTTGTCTTTTCACTTCGTTGGTGTTCCATTTGCCGTCAGAAGCTTCTAGTTAAGGATGTAGTTCCACTTGTTCTTTTATTTTGTTGCTTGTGCTTTAGGTGTCAAAATAACCCATGTCAAAGAGCTTTTTTCCTATTTTCTTCTAGGAATCTCATGGTTTCAGGTCTTATATTTAAGTCTTTAATTCATTTCAAGTTAATTTTTATGAGTGGTATAAGATCAAAGTTTAGTTTCATTCTTTTACATGTGAATATCCAATTTTCCTAGCACCATTTATTAAAGACAGTCTTCTCTGTTGAGTGTTCTTGGCTTCTTTACAAATATTAGTTGACCATATTTGTTTAGCTTTATTTCTGGTCTTGATTCTGTTCCACTGATCTATTTCTGTTTTTATGCCAGTATCATACTGTTTTGACTACAGCAGTTTTACAGTATTTCTTCAAATAAAGAAGTGAGGTATCTACCACTTGTTTTTTCTCAGGATTGCTTTGACTATTTGGGGTCTTTTGTGGTTCCATATAAATTTTAGCCTTGTTTTGTCACTTGTGTAAAAAATGCTATTGGAATCTTGATAGGGATTGCATTGAGTCCGCAGATGGCTTTTGGTAGTATTGACATTTTTTTTATTAAGGTATCATTGATATGCAATCTTGGAAAGGTTTCACATAAGCAACATTGTGGTTACAACATTCACCCATATTATCAAGTCCCCCCTACATCCCCCATTGCAGTCACTGTCCATCAGCATAGTAAGATGTTATAGAGTCACTATTTGTCTTCTCTGTGCTAGGTAGTATTGACATTTTAGCCAAAATATTCTTCTGATCCACGAACATGGGATACCTTGCTACTTATTTGCATCTTCAATTTCTTTTGTCAGTGTCTTGTAGTTTTCAGAAGTAGAAATCGTTCACCTCTTTGCTTAGGTTTATTCCTAAGTATAATATTGTTTTGATGCTATTGTAAATGGGATCATTTTATTTCTTTCAGATATTTTATTGTTTATAAGAAGTGCTACTGATCATTGTATGTTAATTTTGTATTCTGCAACTTTACTGAATTCGTTGATTAGATCAAACCAGTTTTAGGTGAAGTCTTAGGATTTTCTACATATAAAATCATATCTGTAAATAGAGATTCTAATTCTAATTCTAATGCCTTTTTTTTCTTTTTCTTGCCTGATTGCTCAGGCAAGGGCTTCCAGTACTATGTTGAATAGGAGTAGTAAGAGTGGGCATTCTTGTCTTGTTCCTGATCGTAGAGGAAAAGCTTTCAGCCTCTCACCATTGAGTATTATGTTAGCTGTGAGCTTATCATATATGACCTTTATTATTTTGAGGTATGTTCTTTCTTTACTTGTTCAATATGAACATATATTGAATTTTGTCAAATGCTTTTCCTGCATCAGTTGACATGATCAATCATATGATTTTTCTTTCATTCTGTTAATGTGATGTATTACATTGGTTGATTTGCATATGTTGAACCATCTTTGCATCCGAGGTATAAATCCTACTTGATTATGGTGACTATGTTGCTCAGTTTGATTTGCTAGTACTTTGAAAATTTTTTGCATCTACATTCTCAGGAATATTAGTCTATACTATTCTTCTCTTGTGTCCTTTTCTGGCCTTGGTATTAGTGTAATGCTGACATCATGAGATGAATTTGGGAGCATTCTCTCCTCTTTGATTTTTTTTTTGAAATTTTGAGGAGGATTATTGTTAATTCTTTAAATGTTGGTAAAATTCACCTATGAAGACATCTGATCCTAGACTTTTCTTCATTGGGAGATTTTTTGATTCAGTCTCCTTACTAGAAATTGGTCTATTCAGACTTTCTGTTGCTTCTGGGTTTAGTCTTTGTAGTTTGTAAGTTTCTAAGACTTTCCATTTCTTCTAGGTTGTCCAATTTGTTGGTGTTCACAGCAGCCTCTTGTGATCTATTTCTGTGGCATCAATGTAATGTCTCCTGTTTTATCTATACTTTTGCTGATTTGGGTCCCTTCTTTGTTCCCTGGTTAGTCTATCTAAAGTTTGTCAATTTTGTTTATGTTTTTAAGAACCAATTCTTAGTTTGGTTAATCTTTTTATTGTTTTCCTGTTCTCTATTTCATTCATTTCTGCTCAAATCTTTATTGTTTCCTTCATTCTGCTACCTTTGGGCTCAGCTTGTTCTTTTTCTAGTTCCATAAGGTGTAGAATTAGATTGTATATTTGGAATCTTTCTTCTTAATGTAGGTGTTTATTGTTATGAACTTTCCTCTTAGAACTGCTTTTGTGGCATCCAGTATGATGTGTCAAACTTTTAAATTTCCCAATTTCTTCTTTGATCCACTGGTTGCTCAGGAGAGTGTTGTTTATATTTCTAAGTATTCATGAATTTTCCAGTTTTCTATTATTGATTTCTAGTTTCATACCATTGTTGTCAGAGAAGATACTCAGTATGATTTCAACCTTCTTGAATTTGCTAAAATTTATCTTGTGGCCTAACCTATGATCTACCCTAGAAAATGTTCCATGTCCACTTGAGAAGAATGTGTATTCTATTGTTAGATAGAATGTTCTATGTATGTCTGTTGGGTCCATTTGGTGTATAGTGTTCAAATCTGCTGTTTCCTTATTGATACTATGGGTGATCTGTCCATTGTTTAGAATGGGGTATTAAAGTCCCCAAATATTATTGTATTGCTGTTTATTTCTCCTGTTAGTTTTTACTTTATGTATTTAGGTGCTTCAGTGTTTTGCACATATTTACAATTGCTCTATCTTCTTGATCTATTGGCCCCTTTACATTATGACTTTTAAAAATCATTTTAAAAATCTATTTTTTCTGACTGAAGTACAGCTACTCAGTTTTTGTTTTTGTTTTTTTGGTTACCATTTACTTATACATAGACTGAGAGTAAAGGGATGGTAAAATGTGTCTTTAAGGCTAATGTGAGACTCTTATAGGCAGAAAATCATTGAATCTTGTTTTTGAATCCATTCAGCCATTCTGTGTCTTTTTATTGGAGAATTTAATCTGTTTACATTTAAAGTAATTATTGATATATAATTGCCAAGTATTATTGCCCTTTAGTTCATTGTTCTCTGATTGTTTTATAGATCCATTGTTCCTTATCCTGATGCTTTTTTGGTTTTTTATTGTCTTACAGTATCACAGTGTGATCTGACTTCTTTATCCTATTCCTTTGTGTACTTACTACAGGTTTTTCCCTTGTGTTTACCATGAGGCTTACTTAAAATATCTAATTAGTTTAAAATAGGATGTTATAATTTTAATTCAGTAGAATTCCTAAGCTTTACAATTTTACTTCTCCTACCCCTCACATTTTATTTAGGCTGTTGATGTTAAAATTTACATATTTTTCATAATGTGTAACATTTTAGTTATGGTTATTTTTACTACATTTTTTTATGTTTTAAACTAGAATTATAAATGAATTACAGAATCTGTGACTATATTTTTACCATCACCAGTGAGTTTTACACTGCTCTCTAATGTTTTTATGATATTGGTTAGTGCCCTTTTATTATTTTCACTGGAAGAACTCCCTTTAGCATTTATTGTAGGGCATGTCTAATGGTGATGAATTCCCTCAGCTTTTGTTTGTTCAGGAAAGTTTTTATCCCTCCATTTCTCAAAGACTTTTTCTGGTTATAATATTCTTGGTTGACAGTTTTCTTTCAATAATTTGAGTACATTATACCATTTTCTCCTGGCCTGAAATGTTTCCATTGAGAAACCTGCCTTTCGTCACAGGAGGGGTTCTCTTGTACGTGACTTCTCTCTCCTTTTGCTGCTTTTAAAATCCTTTGCATTGACATTGACAATTTCGTTATAAGATGTCTTAGCATTTCCCTATTCAGGTTCAACCTATTTGGGGCCCTTTGGGTCTCTTGGATCTGGGTATCTGTCTCTTTTTCCAGGTTTGGGAAGCCATTATTGTATTTAATATACTTTCTGTCCCGTTCTCTTTCCTTCAGAATCCTCAAAATGCAAATCCTGTTTCATTTCTCCTCTGACTAGATAATTTCAAATACCCTATCTTCAGATTATTGATTCTTTCTTCTGCAAGGTTGAGTCTGCATTTGAATCTTTGTATTGAATCCTTCAATTATTATATTTTTTAGCTCTAGGGGTTTTTTTGATGGCTTCTATTCTTTGTTGAACTTCTCATTTTGTTCATTATTTTTCTAATTTGTTTGGTCGTCTGTGTGTTCTTGCAGTTCACTAAACTTCTTTAACAGGACTATTCTGTCTTTGACAGGTCAGAGATAGATATCCATTTCTTTAAGTCAGTTATTGATGCTTTATTAATTTGGTGGGGTCATATTTACCTGATTTTTCATGATCTTTGATTCCTTACATTGGTATCTTCACATTTGGATAAGTGGTCTCCTTTTCCAGATTTTGCAGGTTTAGTTTGGCAGAGAAGTCCTTCACCAGTCAGCTCAGTTCTGGTTTCTGGATGTGTCTCCTGGTAATGTCTTTGGGCTGGTGGGGACTGCTGTTTGTTAGGGTATATTTTGGGTGAGGCAACTGTTGACACTCTGAAGTCCTGGGTTGGGGCAATGTGCTGCTGGCTTGGTCCCTGCCCAACTGAGGCTATAGGATGGGCTCCACAGTTGCCTAGATTTTCTGATCAGTCTTACTAAACAGTCAGAACTTGGTACCACACTCAGTGTCCCTACCCTAGTGGGGCAGGCCCAGCAGCCAGGGCCTGCATGGCTTATTGTTTGGGTACCTAAATCATGCAAGAATGTGCACTGGATATCCTGGTGAGGTGAAGGTACTAGTTTTTCTCTCTGTTCAAATGCCTCTGTGCAGCTTCCTCTGTGCTCTGGTTGGGCAGGCTGAAGCCTGTGTTCACCAATAAGTAGGGCTATGACTTAGTTTCCCTACCCAGGCACAGTGGGAGAAGCAGCTCTGCACAGCCTCCTACTCTGGCTCTTCATTTGTGGTCTTCATTCAGGCTGACCCCACGCCCCAATTTCTCTGTCTAAACAGGGCCATTCACTTTGCTCTGGGGGAAGTCAGCTCCCACCTCCTACCTCTCAGCTGGAACACTGCTAAGTAATGCAGCTTGCAGGTGTTCTTGCGAGCTCTTTCTGTCAGATGGGGCAGAGGCCCACACCTTGCAGTGGCTGGGGTTATCACTCAGCCCTCCTGCCTGAGTGGGACTGGAGGTCCCAGTTCAGGCAACTCTTGAATTTTCCCAAACAGCCTTTCCAGTTGGAAGGGGCCAGTAGCCAAGCTCCACAGCAGGTGGGGCTCTGACTCAGTCCTTCTGTCCAGGCATGGGCAAGCAGGGGCTAGGGCCAGCAAAACTCATCCAAGTACCTGAATCAGGCATAGAGTTCTCTAGTTAGAATGAGCCACTGTTCGGGCTCCACAGATGAACAAAGCTGCTGACTGGGACAACTACTTGGGCTCTGCCATTAGAAGCTTGGTCTGTTGAGCGCTGGCTCTTGGAAGCCCCTCCTACTTTCTGTAGCACAGTCAGATTCCCAGTGGTTGAGACTGGCAGATTCCCCTGCAATTCTTTTAAGGCTCCCCATGAGGCGACCCACAGTGCTCGGTGGGAGCTGATGTCACCCCTGGACTCTCCTTTCCAGCTGGAGGAACTGTAGGCTCAGGGGAGTGCTTTCAACATGGTGCTGGTATCAGCCTGGGGGAGAGGCAATGGTCAGCATAGCGCTGCTTCTCTTACCCTTCCAAGGCAGTCTGTTTTGGTGTCTGAGGTGTAGGGAGGTGCGTCAGCCTCATTCCTGTGTTCTAGGGTTCTTGCAGTGGTGTCTTGTCCATGGATAGTGCTAGTTGTTCTTATGAGAGGCAGCAAAGTCAGGAATAGCCTATGTTGTGTCACCTTGGTGACCTCACTTCCTGCACGTCTTGGAGAGAGAGAAATCCTGAAATATATTAATTAAAAGTTGGTTTACAGTTTCCTAATACATCTGGTTACCAATCTGGCATTAGATCCATCCTATGGAACACTTCTGAGAAACCAAGATCAAAATTAGGAGAGCTGGCCTTAGGCCTGTAAGTAGGTAACTTTAGATTTCTATTTGTAACATGAAGGGCTGAGAAACACCTCTTCCCAAATAAATTTTAAGATATAATGTTCATATTCTTTAACCAAGCAATTTTCCTTCAGACATCTACCTATAGCAAATGAACTGAGGGGAAAAAGGCTTTATATATAAAGGTGTCTCATAGCATTTGCTTTGCAATTGTAAAAAATAAATAAAATCTAAATATTTGCCAACAGGCAACTAATATTGTGTTAACTGCCTAGAGAATTTGGCAACCATTATAAATACCAACAAGAGTTCAACATTTAAAATATTAAATGAGAGGAGAAAGATGGAAGTTTGTGCATACAGTATTGCTGCAATTGCATAAAACTAGAAACCAAAAAATTGTGCCTAGAATGTAGAAACCAATACATAAAAACAATAAAGTGATTATCATTGGATAGCAAATTCTATAATTTTGCTGTTACACTTTATTGGATGACAGTGTTGACTTCTAAAAGACACAACTCAAAATTATGTGATTTATTATAATTTTATTCTTGCAGACATGCCCATGGCTAGGCATTTGCAGATCATAATTAAACATTGTAAATACTGCCAAACATTTGAGGTTTTATTGTTGTTGGTTGTTTCAGGTTTAACATGTTGACCTTAGAGCTTATGGCACAAGTTCTGTAATGACTTTGCTAAAAGTCAGGATTCCACAGAACAATTTCATAGATTCCTTGAATTCCACTTTTTTTTTTTTGAGGGTTTGTTTCCATCTAAAGATCTTGGTGGAAACAGAAAACCTGAAATTCAAAATTAAGAAAAAAAAATCTCTTTACAGGTGTTCCACTGCCCAAAGAAGATGATATTTCTGCCCCTTTGATCTCCAGCTCACCAGTGAAGGAAGTCAGGAATTATGAAAATCCCCCAGGCAAAGAGGAAGATAAAATAAAAGAAGAGCCCTTGACCATCTCTGAACTGGCCTACAGCCCAACTGCCAGCCTGCTCCCTACCCCGGTGGATGATGAAATTGACATGCTCTTTGACTGTCCATCTAGGGTGGAGTTCGAAAGAGAAGACACAGATTCGTTCGAGGAACTGGAAGCAGATGAAAATGCCTTCTTAATGGCCGAAGAAGAGGAGCTGCAGGAGGCTCACCAAGCTTTGTCGTGGAGCTATGACATTCTGAGTGGCCATATTCGGGTGAACCCACTGGTCAAGAGCTTTTCCAGGCTCCTTGTGGTGGGCCTGGGGCTGCTGCTCTTTGTATTCCCCCTGCTCCTCCTCCTTTTGGAGTCAGGTATTGATCTCTCCTTCTTATGTGAAATCCGCCAGACACCAGAGTTTGAGCAATTTCACTATGAATACTACTGTCCCCTCAAGGAGTGGGTGGCTGGCAAAGTAAACCTCATTCTTTACATGCTGGGCTGTTCATAAAATTCCTATCTCATATGACTAAGGGCTATATTCAATACAGGTGATTTTCTTTTTTTCAACAAATGGCTGGTTCTGAATGGTCACAGGGCCATTAACAGGCATTCCTTAACGCATTACTGATTGTTCAAACCTTTACGTTCGCTTTCTGTAATTCACTGCAACGAAATAAGTTTAAATCAAATACAGTTATTTTAGTTACAGGTCAGGAAGATGGCCTTTAAATAACCAAAAATATTTATTTTTTATTATAGTACAGACACACTCTTTATTATATCATAATGCTTTGAGCTGAATTAGATTTTTTTAATAGCACCATTACAAGCTGTAAGGTTCTGAATCAGAATTTTAGTAAAAATTCAAGAGAACACTTTTGAATATAATCCTTAGTGAAAACAATGTCCTCTAACCAATGCCTATACAACTAAATTTATGCTGGGCTTTTCTTTTTGTTTTTTTAAAAATATTTTTATGTGTTCAAAATATTTTGGTAAATTTTTAGCAAAAAAGAAGCCTCCTGGAGTTATTTAAGTGTACAGGTTGTAAGACTAATGCACAAAGGGTATGTCAGGAATTTTTTAATATTTTGGCACTGGTTTGTTTTTTAAAATATTTTTGACTGAACAGTCGCATAATCTGTTGTTACCTGCATATGAGATAGAAACAGGTACAAAGATGCTGTGGTAATAAGCTCCTAAAACAGATAAAGGAATTGGATGTAGAAACGGAGAGCATCAAATGGACACAGGGTGGTCCATTTTTCAAAGTATTTGGACAAGACTTTAAGTTACTTTCATTTGTGCTCTGTCCATATATTTTCACTGGAGAAGCAGAATGTTCTTGAAGAAAGTGAAACTTTACAGGAAAAAAGTTAAAGATGATGAAGATGAAGTTAATTTTGTATAGTGACAAGAGTGGAAACACATGGGAACTGGACAGATGGCAAGTAGCAAAGTAAGGGTTCTGGCGGGCAAGTGGGGGCAGGTGAATGACCTATTTTATGAACGTGATGGTGATGGAATGTATTGGCTGTAGGAACAGTGCACTTGCTGTCCAAGTGACATGGGTATGTTTTAAGTGGATCTAGTAAAAGTGGAGAAACTTCAAAAGAAGTGTGTGTATGAGAGAGAAAGTGCACAAGAGAATGGATTTGGGCTTTTTTGAGGTGGTCATTAGATTCCTTGCCTGGTGTCTCTAAGATCTTAACTCATTTGGGGCTCCCATTAGAGAAGCAGAGGGGGCTCAGTAATTCAAACACCATTCCAGCTGGGAGAAGGAGCGAAATGACTCCCTAATCAGACAGCAGAGGGGACAATGCTCTAGAATCTTTCTTCATACCATTGAATCCGTGACAGAAAAGCTCTGACGCCTTCTCATGCAGAGTACTTCTCCGTACTGTGGGGTGAGAAGGAAAAGAGCACGGAGAATGGGGATTTCTCCAGAGACTGAGAACATCCCACTGCCTTCATTTACAAAGAGATTGGTCTGTCCTCTCCCCTAACAATCATTGGCATTCCAGTCCTACTCATTTATGGAGCTCCAAGTGCTTTATTAGGCATCTAATTTTGAAGATAAGTTTTAAGAAGCTGAGAGTTGACCACACTGTAATATCCATTTGCTATTAGAGTTCTTTCTCATGTGCTTTCAGGGATTTATTTTGCTTTTTAATAAACAATGTTTACTACCTGAAATTTGATACCAATATAGAAATATATTTTCTACAGTTTTTTTTTTTGAGGTTTGCAAGTGGCCAGCTTTGAGATTCAACTTTTTTCTTCTTTTTTATGACTTCTTGGTCATATTGTCTGACATAAGGGTGCTCCAGTATAGTCTGTACAAAAATTAGTCCACTTTCTAAACATGCTTCATATAGTTTTTGTTGAAGTTCTAACCATACCAAATCATCTAGCCCTTAAGGCAACATTTTTTTTTAATTATGGAAATAATATACTGCCGCTGTAAAAACTGAAAAATACTGAAAGGATATCACACATAGTCCAACTATGCAGATTTATATTAAGAACTAATGCATTAACATTTCCAGCTAACATCTCTTTTCTCTTAGGCAAAAGCATCATGTTGAATAGAAATGTGTTTAAGGGAGGAGTTGACAGGCTAGAGTCCACTGAATTTAAACAAGAGCCACCAAAAGTAAAACTGGGATCCTGAAATGCCATTTTATTGGGATAGAATCAGAACCTTTTAGAAATATCCACTTACGTTTGTTAGAAGACAGTCACCAGAGGCCTGAGTCAAATGAGGAAAAGACTGCTTCCAAAGATGGAGATTATATAATAAAGAGATATACCATCCAAGCAAGTGTGTGAGTATATATATATTCCATATTAGTGGTATATATGTGTATTTATATACACACAACTGATATACCTTTCATACACAGTTGTGTTTCTTTTTCCCCAATTGAGGAATTTGTGACATGTTATTCCTTTTCCTTCTCAGATAGTCATGGTGGACAATACCCACAGTCTCAAAGGTTTCAATTTTCCATGAAAACAACTGTGCACACTTGTGGTTATATATACACACATATATGGCAAATACATATACACACACAGTCTTGTCTTTAGTGACAGTGCAAGTTGGGTCATGAAAAAAATGTAGGTAAAGTATGGTGTATTTCTGTCTGTGCTTGGTACATATATTGTAAAATGTTATGTATTTGGAATATATTTTGTGGTTTGTCTAATATTGATAAAGACAACTCTGGGAAGAATTCAAAATGAGTTGATTTCATTGAAATACTAGAGATATGAGGCCATGTTACCTATGATTGGAGCCTTATCTTTGTATAGTGAAATCTGCATTTCTATGTCAACATCCAAATTGTTTTATATGTTAATATGGTGGCAGGAATCCCTAATAAAAATACTCTGGGGAAAAATGTTTCTGCAATCATTTAGTTTTATTCAAAGTAAAGCTACATAAATTGCTTGTTGGGAACTACAGGAAGGTGCCATATAGGACCTTGAATGGTGATAGTATGAAAAGAAAAAATCACAGGTAATGGATGGGATTAACCCTTTAGAGACGTCACCAGGCTAAAACCAGGAATATTGAATGCCCTGGAAAGGCACCCAACCATAAAAGACAGCTATGGTTAATTAATGGCATTAATATACCTAGAGAAATAGAAAAGCATAGACAAATATAGAAGAGGGGTATTCTGGATGACAGGTAGGAGGAAGGATTTCAGAGTTCTAGAGATTAGTATGTCATTACTTCTGGCCTTTCAGTGTCAGAGCTACATCAGACTCCACTCTGCAACACTTGTTCATTGGCCCTGGAAGAATCTTACTGTTCTACTCCTATCTTCCCCTCCATACAGCATAGCCTAAAAGGCTTTCTGCTTCGGTTTGTCACAAAACTAACAACTCCACACTGACAGTTAAATCAGAAGGCGTTACTCAGACTGAAGCAAAGGGGGCTCTTTGTAATAGGAACACAATACATGCCAAATAGTACACCAGCTGTTATGGCCTCTTAAGTGAGTTTTCAGTTTTATTGACTTATAACTGAAATATATTAGTCTTAGGTATACCACATAATGCCGTGATATATGCATATATTGTGAAATGATCACCATAAATTTAGTCAACATCCATCGTCTCATATAGTTCTAATTGTTTTGTGCAGTAAGAACCCAAGATTTCCTCTCATAGCAACTTTCAAATACACAATATGGTATTATTAAATTTAGAAATCATGCTGTATTTTACATCCTCAGGAATTATTTATATTATAACAAAGTTTGTACCTTCTGACCACCCTTCATCTATTTCACCCACCCACGGAGTGGGGCGTTGGGGAAGTCCATCAGGTTCTTACGAAGCAGTCCCTGGGGATCCAGGCTTTATAGCACCGGCAAGAAAAGAAATTCAGTGGTTAGCGGTCAGGCATGAGGTTACTTATGGACCCATAGCCCCAACCCTGGCAGCTTTAGGCCGCACCTTTGGGTGAGTGTCTGCAGATGGGAAGGCTCCTACAGAACAGCCCTTGGCCACTTATCCTGAGCAGTCCTGACCCGTGCTTGCTCTTGGGAGAAATCTTTTTCCTGATCCTACATTCCTTGCTTAGCCAAAGGATTAGGCGAAACATCTCCTAACCACTCTCCAGCTTGGAAGGAAAGTACCAGGGAGAAGGGTCCACCTCTGGGGTGACCTCGGGATGGCCATGGCTGAGGAAATTGAAACACTCTGCTCTGGGCCATCTTTTCCTACAGGGTAGAGCGAATGTGCTAAAGGTCCCTGCTTACGTGTCCTCCTGCTTTTCTCTCTCTCTCTCTCTCTCTCTCTCGCTCTTGGACCTGCGTTTGGGCTTCCAGTCTCCATGCAGTAAACAGACACAGCGGGACCTGCCCGTGGTGGGCCCAGCCCAGACTCAGCTCTCCATGTTCCAGCCTCGGTCCGTGACGGGGTGGGTAAGTTCGCAAGCCCCGCCCTGTGGGCCCAGATATCATCACTTCAGAGAGGATGCAAGAAGCCTCACTTGGGTCTCAGATCCCAGCTGTGTCCTCCAATCCCTTAATAAAACTGATTTTAATCCTTTTCTGGCCATGGCATCTATTGTTTATTAGAAATTGGTGGAGGGGGGTAAGGAGGTGGTAAGCGAGCGCAAGATTCACAATAAGAATATTTAGTATCTCTGCAACCTCCAATGTCGCCAGCAAGCAAGGAGTGGAGAGGGCCCCTCCTAGTTGGACCCCAGGCATCAGCGGGTATTTAACACTGACATTGCCTCAACAGGACTTGCAAATGGGTGAGGGAACTTGGGACTTAACATTAGTAAAGAACAGAGGGTTAGCTGGGCCCACACAGCCTTATTCTTTACCTATAGCTGATACTTAACCCAAATACCTCTTTAGAAGGGCAACTAAGCAACTTTCCTGGCTGTAAAGGAAAACTTGGTAGGACAAAGAGTATGTTTTCTGAGGGTACCAAGCATTGAGACAAGTCCTGCAAATTACAGCAGCTCCTCTGACCGGCCCTGATCACCTTGAATCTCCCCATCCATCAGAGTCATAATAATTGGCTTTCCAGGAGTCTGCCCTGCCAGACAGAGAACACACTAGCCAACCCACATTAGTTTCCACTCCGCTTGGCAGTCCGTCTTCACAATAAGTTAAAAACGCAGAGTTCTGATTTAAGACTCAATATCCTATAATTTCCTTGGTGTGCGTCGGCTTCCTCCCATCCTGGTTCAGCCTGAGTGTCTTGACATCCTGAGCTGCTGGTTCTGCAAAGCTGCAAACCAGACCTTGAACCATGGTGGCCACATAAAGGTTCTGCTTCCTGGTCATAGGGTTACTAGATAATTTATCATCCAAACCAGGACTTTTTCGAGAGTGAAAAGCAGTGTTTTTAATGATTATGCGGCAGCAACAGATGTTAACTAGGACTGCTCCAGACATTTCACCTGTAAGGTTTTGCCCAAACAGCTGGGTGCCCTCTTTCAACAACTCTTCCAATTTCTTTCTCCAAAATACTGACAAGGTGACATACAGCAGAATAGAGCTCTCCTATTTGCCATCAGGAATCAGATTAAAACTCAACAAAAATAATCATATTATGTGGTTTGATGTGAAACTATAAATTCCACAGATTATTTTAAATGAACCTTCTGTCATTGAATATTTAATGCCACACACTCAGTTTGTTTACCATTTATGATGTTGAATTTCTTGTTTAATGTGAGGCAGATAGAGGGTTAGAATGATGTCAGCACTACTTTTATCTCCAAAGTCCTGAATTTTACTTTTCTAACTGCACATACAGAGCACCAAATATCTGCTTAACTGTGAGCAATGGATTCATGCTAAGTACACTCAAGACAGCTGTGCAAAAGTCAGCTTGATCTTTTATAATGAGACGTGTCAGCTTGGCACTTGGTTGATCCTGGATGCTCCATGCGTGCTCTTCCCAGAACACAAGCTATAATGTGAATCAAACATCAATGAGTACAAGAAACCACAGCTGGGAAGCTGTCTCTCAGGGCAGTCTGGCCCGCACACCAGGTGTTCCCACAGACATGCCTGTCTAGGAAGGGCTGGGGACACATTATGTACACTTTACTCCAAATCTCCTATTTTGCAAATTTCTAATGGCAGAGGCAAGCAGTCAAACACCAAAATAATTTCCACTTTATCTTGTACACAGAATTAGACTATGTTTCCCAGCCCTCATGTACTTGGGCAAGGCCATATTTCTGAGTTCTGGCCAATGAAATTTGAATGGGAAGTGATCTGTACCACTTCCAAGCCCTGGGCTAGGTGTGAGCTTCCATTTGTCATTGGATGTTAATACCTGCAGTGACCTTGATGCCACCAGTTGAGGATATTAGAGCTATCAGCAACTTGGATCCTTGGATGACTACATGGAGCACAATAGCCCCCTGGCCCCTCCCTAAACTGGATCCATCTTGGACTATTATTTGAGTGAACAAAATCTTAACTGGGCAGTTTCCAAGTCAGCTGCTGTCACCACACTTCCCACTATTGACGTTAGCTAGCTTCCCCAAGGAAGGAGAATACAGCTGAAAGCAGGTGCAGGAGCTGCCCAGCACTGGAGTCTCCAGGCTATTCTACTGGAGAACTGCTATACAGAGGGGAGGAGATGGCCTCCTGTGCTTGAGAGTGACAGACCTGAGTGAATGCCTGGTTTTTTGTGCTAATATAGCTCATCACTCTTGCTTTCAAGGGCTCAATTAGAATCACACACAGTTAGAACCCGAGGCGGCCCACCCTGATGGGCAGAATACCCCTGGTTGAGAACTACTGGATTCAGGAGTGGTTTTGTGGGTGTGTGACCTGTGAACTTGTACAGGGCTCTGCTCTAGAAGGTTTGGTTCAATGTTCTGCTCTCACCATCCTGAAATTCTTAATAATTATACCTTTCAACTTGTATTTATAAGTGAAGTCCAACTGCAGAATGAAATGTATAGATCAGTCAGGCAACAGTGAGCACCATGCACACTGTACAGCTGGCCTGGGTGCCAGTCATGCACACACACACAGGCAGTCTGAGGCCCAGGGATCCCTGGAGGACTGCCCGCACCAGCACCTAAACCCAGAGTAATGGCAACGGAGAGGGCTGCAGCAGAAACTGGCCCTGGGAGAAAGGTGTTCCACATAGGGGCAGCCCTGAAAACTGGGGAGGCCAGCTTGCCCATCAGGTCCCTGGAGCCCATCGCTAAAATAAAGCATCTGCACAGATATCAACTCTCTGGCCTGAGCACTGGGAAACAACACAGGAAGTAAAAATTTGCCACAACTTAGGAAGTAAACTGTGTCAGTAACTTATTACATCAAAGAAGTGTACGCATGGACACTGCAATAAACTATATCAGAAAGTTACTAGAATTCTTCGAAGAGTTTGGACTCTGGTTTTGAAAATCACTGCAACATTGCAAAACAAGTATCTACAGGCTTGGAAATAAAAATGAAATATCCTCACATTTCACAGAAAAAAACCTCTTTTCACATAAAAACTTGCATGGACCAATTATTAATAAACACAACTGTTAAATTATTTTTCCTTGTGATCGAATATACATTATTAGAGTTCATAAATATGCATTTTAAGTTATATGTAAATCATGAAACCACTTTCAGTTTCTTGTACAACCTTCAAAACTTACAGGAAGTGTTAGAGGAAACAAAATGCCACTAATGCAGACAAACATTTAAACTTAAATTGAGACTTACAAAAAAAAACTGATTTGTAAGAAGAGTTAAATCTTTAAAAAATTTTTCTGAATGAATCATCAGCTCTAGATATACTAAAATTTATATTTCAAAGTAATTTATCAGAAGTGTATCTGAATATTATAGCCTGTAAAACATTCTTAACAGCACCAGTAAAAGCTGCGTCATCAGGAAGATCCTTCTCAAAATTGAAAATTACCAAAATTATTTGTGATCTTGCATTTGTCAAGAGTGACTGATATTACTAACATCAATTGAAAATGTGAAGTTGCTAAAATAAGTTTCGATGGCCTGAGTTTTCAGAAAAGTGAACCCTAAAAAAATCTTAAAATCTTATTCTCAATCAAAATATTTACATACTGATAAATAATTATAACTTTCATATCAATACAAAATTATTTTATATCAATACAAATATACAAAATTATGCACCAAAATATGATTTTTTGTAATTTTTAACTCTGTGTTATGTCACTCAACTATTATCCTTTTATAATAAAACATTTTTAAAAGAAAATACTTTATATTTAGAACTTTTAACTATAGTTTTCCCTGTATTTTGAACAAGGGGTTCTGCATTTTCATTTTGCATTGAGCCCTGCAAATTATGTCACTGACCCTGAATTGGTTAAAAGACCTGTATGGAAGCTCCCTGAAAGGCTCCATTCTCAGACTTCTCTTTGACTTTATTCAGAGATCCCTTTGTGCTCCTAGCTCTCCTACAGCACTTTTCCAAAACAATTAGTGGCAATGGTTTAATAATGCAGCTGCCTGAGGGGGTGATTCAAAGTAAATCTAAAAATAACTGAACAAGAAAGGGTGACTAAGATGGTGGAACAGGAACCCCAGGTCCTTCTTTTCTCATGGAGCTACAGAGGTCAGTTGCCTCTGTGAGAAATTCAGAAACCAGTTAAAAAGTTCCTGCATCCCAGGTAAGGATGAAGCCAACTGTAATGAAGCTTAATAGGAAAATATGTGGCACTTCCTTGCCAGAGTTCCTCCCCCTAGTACAGTGTGTCTGGTAGATTGGTAGAAAATGCCCAAATCCTGACAACTCCCTGGGGAGGGAAAGGAAAGAGTGGAATGTAAATCTGATGCCCTGACTTTTCATGGATTGCCAAATGGGCTGTTTACAGTCTTGCTTGAATCCAAGTGTTCCTAGGTCCTGGGTAGTTGAGAACAAAGGCAATCAATATGCACTAAAGTACAGCACCACAAACAGACACTGGCGGACATCCAATACCACAGCTTGCCATAGCACCATAGACTCTGCAGTACAAGAGAAAAAGACACCAGGGTGAAGTCCTCAGTAGAAACTGGCAAACTTTTTCAATTAGGAAAGTACATACACACACACACAGAAAAGACACATCCCAGAAAGTGTTGGTGAGGTCTCTAGAATACCTAGCAAGGCTGACTAGAGAAAGTCCTCCCTGTATGAGATCAAACTGCAAAGACTGTAAGAAGTGGCAGATTTTACAAATGCTGAAACCCAACAGAAGATAAAAGGGCATACAAAGAAAAAGGGAGACAAGCCCAATCAAAGGAAAAATGAAATCTCTAAACACCAATTCTAGAGAAACAGAGATCTATGAATTACATGACAAAGTATTTCAAAATAACCACCATTAGGATGCTCAGTGATGAAAAGAGAATACAAATAAACAACTAAATGAAATCAGGGAAACAATGCATAATAAATAAAAGGAGAATATCAACAAAGAGAAACTATGGATAAGAATCCAAGAATAATTCTGGAACTGAAGAATTCAATAACTAAATTGAAAATTTTATTGCAGGTACTCAACAGATGACTTGATCAGGCAAAAGAAAGAATCAGTGAACTCAAAGATAGAACATTCAAAATTACTGAGTCCAGGAGCAAAAGCACAATAGAATGAATAAAAGTAAAGGTAGGCTAAGAAACTTGTGGAACATCATTAAGCAGAAAAACATATACATATGGGAATCTCAGAAGAAGAAGAAAGAAAGGGGCAGAGAGTCTATTTAAAAATCATGGATGAAATTTCCCAAATGTGAGGATAAAAGTGGGCATGCAAATTCAAAAAGCTCAAAAAACTCCAACTAGGAAAATCCAAGGTGATCTATACCAATTATACACGATAATCAAACTGTCAAAATCACAAAGAAAGAATCATAAAAGCAGCAAGAGAAAAGCAATTCATTAAGTATGAGGGAATTCTCGCTAGACTACCAGCATATCTGCTTGCAGAAAATTTGCAGGTTAGGAGAGAGTGGGATGATATATTCAAAGTGCTGAAAGAAAAAAAACTGTCAACCAAGGATACTATTTCCAGAAAACCTGGCCTTTAAAAACAAAAAGAGAAATGAAGACTTCCTAGATAAACAAATACTGAGGGAGTTCATCACCACTAGCTTGCCCTTTAAGAAATACCAAATTGAACCCATCAAACTAAAGTGAAAGGATGATAAACAGCAACACAAAACCATACAGAAATATAAAAATGCCTGACAAAGCTAAGTATATAGCCAAGTATAGAATCCTATAGTATCATAACATAGGTACATAAGTCATTTTAAAATCTAGCATACAATTTTTTATTTTATTTTATTTTATTTTTTATTTATTTTTATTTTTTTTACAATTTATTTTATTTTAGTATCATTAACCTACAATTACATGAGCAATATTGTGATGATTAAACTACCCCCTTCATCAGGTCCCCCCACCAACGC